>CAUYON010142897.1:0-90247 GCA_963573935.1 Arctocebus calabarensis | reverse complement strand
GCCCTGGGTAGAGTGCCGTGGCGTCACACTGCTCACAGCAATCTCCAGCTCTTGGGCTTAAGCGATTCTCTTGCCTCAGCCTCCCGAGTAGCTGGGACTACAGGTGCCCGCCACAGCGCCCGGCTATTTTTTGTTCTGCAGTTCGGCCGAGGCCGGGCTTGAACCCACCACCTTCGGTATATGGGGCTGGCGCTCTACTCGCTGAGCCACGGGAGCTGCCCTAGAGTCAATTTTTGTTAGAGGTGAAAGTTATGGGTCCAGTTTCAGTCTTTTATAAGTCACTAGCCAATTCACACAGCACTTTTTGTTAAATAGGGAGTCTTTCCCCCAGTTTAAGTTTTTGATAGACTTATCAAAGATAAAATAATGATAAGTGTCTGGATTCATCTCTAGGTTCTCAAAATTCTGTTCCATACATCTACCTCTCTATTTTTGTGCCAGTACCATGCTGTTTTGATCACTATGGATTTATAGTATAGTCTGAAGTTTGGTAGCATGATTCCACCTGATTTGTTTTTATTTCTGATTAATGTTTTGGTTATTTGAGGTTTTTTTGTTTCCACATAAAATGAAGTACTAATTTTTCTAGATCTTTAAAGTATGACAGAGGTGCTTTAATGGTGATTGCATTAAATCTGTAGATTGTTTTGGGTAGTATGGACATTTTAACAGTGTTGATTCTTCCCAGCCATGAGCATAGTATGTTTTTCCATTTATTGACATCTTCAGCTATTTCTCTTTCTTTCTTTTCTTTCTTTCTTTCTTTCTTTCTTTCTTTCTTTCTTTCTTTCTTTCTTTCTTTCTTTCTTTCTTTCTTTCTTTCTTTTTTTAGTCTCAGAGTTTGGTAGTTCTCTTTATGGAGATCTTTCATGGTCTTTGTTAGATACACACCCAGATATTTCATTTTCTTTGGCACTACTGTAAAGGGAATAGAGTCCATGACTGTTTTTTCAGCTTGAATTATTGGCATATATAAATGCTACTGATTTGTGAGTATTGATCTTATAGCCTGAGATGCTGCTATATTTCTTTATCATTTCTAATAGTTTTGTGGTTGAGTCCCTGGGATTTTCCAGGTATACAATCATATTATCTGAAAAAAGTGAAAGTTTGATCTCCTCTGACCCTATATGGATACCCTTGATTGCCTTCTCTTGCCTAATTGCAATGACTGAAGCTTCCTTTATAATGTTGAAAAGCAGTGGAGATAGTGGGCAACCTTGCTGGTTCCTGATCTGAGTGGAAATGTTTTCAATTTTACTCCATTAAATATAATGTTGGCTGTAGGTTTGCTGTAGATGGCCTCTGATAGAGGATAATATAACTTTTAAAGGTTATTGTTAAGAGAAATATTATACAACACCCTGTGGGTCTGTGTTTCTAAAAATAAAAACAAGAAATGACTTCACAGTGTTGTCAATTCAAACTTGCAGCATTCATTGCCCTCTGATGCTCCTTGAGATGGTGCCCAAGGGCCAGAAACATTTCCAGGGCTTCATAGCAGATAGTGCTCTGGTCTTCAGCTTGGCTGTTCTTCACTCTCCATTGCACATTTTGAGTATCTATAAGCTAAATTCTGAGTCACAATCTTTCTACTTTCTATTCCCAATCTTGAAATGTGTTTCTTTCTCTTTGGTATTATTTGATTAGTTATTATTATGGAATAATAACGAATGCAGCAAAAGTCACTTTAAGAAGACATGAGAAACAAGTCCTCTCAGAGAGAAATATTGTACACTAGCTCATGACTATTGTTCCATGGTCTGACTCAGAGTAATCATTTTCCCATGACTGCATTGTATAATGTATTGCAGTAGATATTATGATGAAGTCATGTTATTGTTATTGTATATTTGCATGGTAAATAATAGATGTATCAAATTTTATTCACTCAAAATAACATTCTTGATATTCAGTCAACAAACTAATTATTTCATGATTCATGGCAATCTCAGTACATGTTATTCAATTGTCATGTCAAAAACTTAATTGTTTTTTGTAATTGTTCACTTCCATATCCAACTCATCTGTAAATCCTCTTGTCTCAATCTATGAACTATATTCCAGGTATGACCACTAATTATTAATTATATTGGTACCACCCCCTGCACAAGCTACCATCATTTTTTCACTTGGATTTTTGCTATACTGCTTAGGCTTTATGTTGAAAATCAAAGGTCAGTATCAATGAGTAAGATTAAGCCAAAAATTTTTTATGTTTTTCAGGAACCAAATGCCAGATTTAAGTTATCTCAGACTCTGATTATATTAAGATTCCCTGAGATTACTGATGTACCTAGCTACCTGCTAAAAATATAGATAAATCTTCTCTGGTATATCATAAAATAATTTTGGGCTTTAAGTTATTTCCACTATTTTTCATATATGATATTTAGCTTCCACTAAAAAAAAAAACAGACAAAATAAGAAACAAAATTAATTGATGAAAAATTAAAAGAAAAAGACATGTAAAAAGAAAGAGATCCATAACAGATCCTTATGGTAAGATTATCTGACAAAGACAAAGACTAATTAGGCCAAATATTATCATAGAAGTCAAAATTAATTTGAGAATTTAATATAGAACTATAAATGACAAACAAATTGAAATCATCAAACTGAAAAATGCTTTAATCAAATTAATAATTCAATAGTTGGAAATAACAGAAGAAATACAACTGAAGCAAGAATTAGTGAACTAGAAGGTAGAACACAAGAAAATGTGCAATGTGAAATAGAGAAACACAAAGGAACAGAAATATATTGTTTTATTTTTTTATTTTTTTTTTAAAAGCATCCGATAGTGAGATTGCTGAATCAAGTGGTGGTTCTACTTTTACTTTTTTTTTTTTAATAATTTTATTAAATCATAATTGTGTACATTGGTGCAATCATATGGCAGAATGTGCTTCATATACAATCAGAAATATTTTGATCGTACCATTAGAGATAGCCTTCATAGCATTTTCTTGATCACTATATAAAGATATTGATACTCTACATTTGATAATTTTCACCTGCTAAGACGGACCGTAGGTGTGATCCCCTTTTGGAAAGATATTTGGAGAATACCTAGAGATCTAAAAATAGATCTGCCATTCAATCCTATAATTCCTTTATTGGGTATATATCCTGAAGACCAAAAATTACTTTTACTTTTTTGAGAAATCTTCATATAGTATTCCACTGAGTTGTGCTGATTTGCAATCTATAAGCATTTCTTTCTTTCTGTATCCATGGCAACATCTATTTGTGTATGTGTGTGTGCGAGGGGGGAACTGTTTAATAAAAGTCATTCTAGCTGGGGTAAAGTGATATTTCATTGTGTCTTTAATTTGCATTTCCCTGATGATTAGTGACATTGAGCATCTTTTCACGTTTATTGGCCATTTGTCTATCTTCTTTTGAAAAGTTTCTGTTTATGTTATTTGCTCACTTTTTAAAGGGATTGTTTATTCTTCTCTTGCTGATTTTCTTGAGTTCTTTGCAGATTCTGGTTATTACCCCTTTATCAGAAAAGAACTCATTTTGTCAAAAAGACCTATATATGCAAATGTTTATTGCTGCACAATTCACAATGGCAAAGACACGGAATCAACTCAAACGCCCTTAAATTCAATACTGAATTAACAAAATGTGGTATCAGCATATTATGGGATACTACTCAGTCACAAGGATAATCCCTTTTGTAACAGTGTGGATGGAACTAGAGACCATTATTCTAAATCAATGGAAAAACAAACACAACGTATACTCACTATTAAATTGGAACTAACTGGTGAGCACATATGGAAATCAAACAGAGGAGAGTTAGGGAGGAGGAGATGACTGAACCCCTACCTAATGGATACAGTGAACACTGTCTGGGTGACGGTCACGCCTATAGCCCTGACTCATCATTACAAAAGTGATCCATGTAACCAAAAACTTTTGTACCCCCATAATATTTCAAAATTAAATAAGCAAACACAAGATTAATAGAAAAAAGAAAAAAACATACAAGGGCATACAGTAAAAATGATTTATATATGTGTAGAGATAAAAAGACATTAGTTTAGGGCGGCTCCTGTGGCTCAGCGAGCAGGGCGCTGGCCCCATATACCGAAGGTGGTGGGTTCAAGCCCAGCCTCAGCCGAACTGCAAAACAAACAAACAAAATAGCCGGGCGCTATGGCGGGCGCCTGTAGTCCCAGCTACTAGGGAGGCTGAGGCAAGAGAATCGCTTAAGCCCAAGAGCTGGAGATTGCTGTGAGCAGTGTGAGGCCACGGCACTCTACCCAGGGCGATAAAGTGAGACTCTGTCTCTAAAAAAAAAAAAAAAAAAAAAAGACATTAGTTTAAAAGGAAGCATAATTTAGGAAAACAGTCCATTCATCAACATAAAAAAAGAAACTAAAAGACAAAAGAATGCTCTCATAGATATACCAGAAGATAATAAATACCAGTGTCAAATTCTATACGCAATTATTATGTCCTTCTCAAAAAAAAAAAAAAAAAGGTGATTTAAAAATCCTGTCAGATGAAGAAAATCTGGACAGATTTGCCACTAGAGACGCAATCTAAAGAGACTTCTGGCTGGGTGTAGGCTTGTGCTCTTAATCCCAACACTTTGGGAGGCCGAGGTGGGGGGAACACCTGAGGCCAGGGATTTGAGACAAGCCTGGGCAGCATAGTGAGTCCTTACTTCTATAAAATATAAAAAAGAAAAATTAGCTGGACCTGGTGGGATGCACCTTAATCTCAGTTATTTGGGAAACTGAGACAAGAGGGTTGCTTGAGATTAAGAGGTTGAAGTTGCAGTAAACAGTGGTTATGCCACCGTATTTGAGACTGAGAGACAGAATGAGAATTTGTCTCAAATAAAAATTCTTCAAACAAAAGGAAAACTTTTGGATATGCAGGAAAGAATAAAGGTCAAAATAACAACTGCTTCAACATTATAAATGCATAGTTATAGTATAAAATAATGTCTTATAAACTTTTTATGATAACAAAAGGTTTGATGCATGGGGAATATATAACAATCTTAAATTAATATACAATGAATAATACCAACTCAAATCATATAGACAAAAAATTAACAGAGCTACAAAGAGAAATAGGCATATTGTCAATCATAAAGAGAGGTTACAATGCATTTCTCTATGGAATTATTCATCAGATGAGATGTTACATGGTAAGCTTTATGCATATTTGGAAAATAAAATATGACTTATTTTATTTTTAAATAAGTCATAAATTATGACTTATTTTCCAAATATGCATAAATTTTTTATACAAATTAATCACATACTGTAACATAGAGTTAACCCTAACATATTTCCAAGAATTGAAATTATACTTAACATAATCACTCTTACAATGAAATTTAAAAGAAAATAGAAAATCTCTATGTGTTTAGAAGTTTTAAACACTTTTATGTTTCTAATGACACAATAAAATAGAATGGAAATTTTAAAAGATTTTGAGTTATTTCGCATTGAGTATATGAGGAGTAGCTAAAATCTTAAAGTTGTTAATTGGAAAGAGGAAAGATTAAAAATCCTTAACCTAAGCATAATTGATGGTGAAATATTGGAAATGGAAAGGTTTCCAGCTCAGATCAGGACCAAGGGAAGTATGACTATTATCATTCTTCTTTACAACATTCTATGAAGGTTATAGAGAGTTGAGAAAGCAGGGAAATACATAACAGGATAAACAAAGAAAGGAAATTCTCATTATCCTAAAGTGATTTGTTTGTTTATGTAGAAAAAGCTTAGAACATAGGAAAGAATGATTAGAATTAATAAATGGCTTATCAAGATTTCACTGAACAATTAAAAATTAACATTTGAAATATTATGCACTCTATGGAAGGATCAAAGTACATTGAATTCCCACAAATGAATCTTACAAACACTATGAAAGAATGCTGCACAGACAACTATGAAACATATTGAAAGAAAATACGAAGGTGTAAATAGATGAAAGGATATATTATGTTTAAAGATTGGAAGACTCAGTGTTAGCAAGAGGTGAATTCTCAAACTGATCCATGAATTTTATACAATTCTGATAAAAATGACAGCTAGTTTTATTGTCTGAACACACACTCGTGTGAATGTGTGTCAGTACATAAGTTGACAATCTAGTTCTACAATTTTTATTGAAGTGCAAAGGCCAAGAATAGCAAAGACACATGTGGAAAAGAAAAGCATGTGGAGAACCACACTCTGCTAGATATCAAGAGTATAGGGCTATAGAATTTAAGGCACCAAATCTCAAGAAAAAAGATTGGCAAATTTGCCTGTTAAATTAAGATCTTATTTTCATCACGAGGCATCAATAAGACAGTAAAAGTAAATGGAAAAAAACATTTATAACACATATAACTAAAAAAAGGACTCTTGTAGAGAATATATAAAGAATTCCTCTTAACTCAATTGTTAATGATGCAGATTATGGAATAGAAAAAAATTGCAAAGTCTTGAGAAGACACTTCAATTACAAAAAGATGATCAAATGGCTAACACATATATGAAAAGTGGGCCACCTTCATTGGTGATTGAAGAAATGCAAATTGGAATCACAATGAGATAACAGTACAAAACACAAAGTAAATAAAATTAAGAAAAACAATACTAAATCCTACAAGATTATGGAGCAACAGGACCTACCATATGCTCGTGGTGAGAATACAGGTGTAACTATGAATGATGCAACTACTTTGAAAAATTGTATCGCATTTATTCATTTGAATGGATAGTTAACTTATGCCACAGCAGTTCTACTCATAGGTATATGATCAGGAGAAATTTATGCATATGTGCATAAAAACATACAAGATGTTTATGGCAGCATCATTCACAATCAGCAAAACTAGAAATAAATCCCAATTGCATTGTAATTTATTCATAGTATACAGTAATGGAAATGAACACTAGATATATGCAGGGATGTGAAGGAACCTTGCAAACATTACTTTGAGGGAAATAAATCAACACTAATGATTACATACTCTGTGATCCCATTTATACAAAATTCACAAAACGTGATAGTAATCTGCGGTGTTAGAGGTGAGAAAAGCAGTCGCTGGTGGTGATGAGGCATGGTCATGATTGAGGGAGCATGGTGGGGAAGGATTCTGTAGTGCTGACGATATCCTAACATTCTGTGTCTTAACCTTCATCACCAGGGTATTTCCTTTTGGGGAATTCACTGAGATGTACACTTAGGATTTATGCATGTTTCTGTATGTGTTGTATTTTAATTAAAATGTCACAAAATCAGCTTCGTTTGTACTGTCTCAGTTTTCCAAACCACTATATTATCTCCCAGCCTTAACTTCACTGCTAAATGTTTGCAAGGGATGATCTGAACTTGATGTCTCTCTCTCTCTCTCAATCTCTTCTCTCTCTTTCTCTGTTTCTTTGATCCCACTTGACCTCTACCCATCACACTCTGGCTTCTGCACTACCATTCTGAAAATGCTTCCACTAAAGTGGCCAGTGACCTTCTAACTGCCAATTGTGTGTCTTCAGTCTTCGTCCTACTTGACTTGGCCCTGCCATCTGACCCTGCTGACCACCCCTCATTTGTAATGTCTCCTTCCTTGATCATGTCCTTATGCTTCTTCCTTTTGGACCATTTCAATTAACTATCGCTCCTTTCTTGGTTGGCTCTCAACTACTTGTGTTTTCTAGTTATACTTGTTCATATTACTGTAAAATCAGAATTACAGCCTGGCTGGGGATGTGTTTTCCATACTTTAAAGAGTTTTTAAACAGCTTGCAAATGATCTGACATTGCATGAAAATCAGCAGATTTCATATAAAAATCCAGGTTTCTGGCATCAGGAGATTAAGAGATTTGGCCACTCTGGACCAATCTTATCAAGTAGGAAACAAACTTCCAGACCCAAATAGTAGGAGATTTTTAGCTCAACACAGAACCCAGGCTGACCCCTGTATTTGTAACAACCTGCTTGGGTCTTTGAAAGCACTTACATTTCTCACCACTGTTATAAATGTGTCCTCAGAGCAGAGCTTCGGAAAAAGTACATAAGAATCATCTGAGGAGCTTGCTCAAATGTTTCCGTCCCATCCCACAGACATCAATGTGATGGACTTTGGGAGGGCTCAGGAAAGGGGGCTTAAAGAAGCTCCAAGGTGACTCAGATGCAGGTTAGCCAAGGCAGACACTATTTCTGGGGATTTCTTTAAGTCCTATGTCTTAAACTTTCACTGCAGTCCTTGGTCACGAGTGCCTAACTGTCTTGTAGAGGATGGAGATTTGCAGATGAGTAATCACATAGATAGGTTCAGTCTCTTCTCCCAGGAAGGCTGAGGTCTTGTTTTCCAATCTCTTTGGAAGTCTACAGCCCTACCCAGATGTGGAAAATAGACCTTTCAAATGTTGGTTCAAAGCACTGTTTTGCTAACTGGAAAAAATGTGCAGTAGTTAATCAATAGGGTTAGTCAGACAGAGCTATCAAGCCAAAGAGACAGAAACTGGGAAATTGAGGACAGCGGGAAGTTTTGAAGGGGTGCATGAGGAATAGGGCTGGTAGCAGCTCTTTTAGGTACATGATGGTAGCTACCTTTGAAATGAAGATTTTGGTATTAGCTTAGAAAAAGTAGGTAAAAGTGTTGTCTTCGTGTGGACCATAATGTGACAAGTGTTTTAAGAATGATATATCATGACCATGAAATGAGGTTTAATCAGCTCCAGAGTCTGAATATAGTCTTGATTCAATTAGTGAACCACTTAGGCTAGAAACTATAATTCGTTTGTGTCATCCATCTGTGTGGCTATGATGTTCAACAGTCGGTTCTAGTGATGTTTACCTGTAGCAAGAGAGTCAGATTGCTGTTTGGATCCAGGTATGTGCTGGATCAAGAGGGTAAAAGAAAGAGCAACAAAATGATTAAGAGTAACAGTGAATGAGATAACCACGTGTTCATTAGTCACTTGTGGAGCAAGAAGAGGCTGATCAACTAGGAATGAAATGGTCAAGAAATGAGTGGCCTTGATCCTGTTAAAGAAGAAGCAGGTAGGGAGGAGAGAAAAGAAAGGCTCTGTAGAGGGAGGTCATGGTAAAAAGAGGAGGCTTTTGGAGATTAAGGCCTCAGAAGCCAATCCAGTTAGGTTAAAAACAATATTTCAGATCTGACTGGGAGCAGGTTGCTGAAATAGAGTAGAGCTAACGGTCTTTAGAACTGTGGCAATTATATGGACCTGCTAAGCAAAGAACAGTTTCTCTATGTCATGAATGAATTTTCACATAAATGTCAGAAGAAATGAGCAATGGGTATGGCCATTATCAAGGTAATGGAAATATCCCACATTATCAAATGTTTAACCCTTAAAAAACTCATCACACACGAAGTAGTTCAGTCTGAATAAGTAAACAGCGGCAATAACAACAGATCATGCTGCAATTTCCAAAGTTTTCAAAACATTTTTTATATAAATTATGTCATTTATCCAAACAACTCATGAGATAGACTGGGAAGAAATTATCATTTCCTTTTAATAGGTAAGGATCAATGAGAAGAATAGACCAAAGCCAGAAATTAGTAAGTGATAGAAACAGAACCAGAATCCATGGACTTTCATTTTATTTTTAATGTTTTAGTTATCTTATAAACTGATAAAATTATTGTGAAAGCAAAAGTCCATGACTTTAATTTTGCTACAGTTTTCTTGTTCTGTTAATTCATTGCTCCATTAATGTTCACTAGAAAATGTAGCCATTTGAAGTCATCAGATAATTGTTTAAATTTATATAGTCACTAGGGGGGATAAAACCCCAGGAAACCTAAGATTTTTATTTCTTAGTATTGCATAGCTTAAGTTTACAGAATATAGTTGCCTAAAATAATTTATAGATCTTAGTTCTTTACATCTTTTTAGATTTTTGGTAGGTAGAACATGATATGTATGTTTCAGTGTGTATGAATTCACATATGTGTATACTAATTGTTTGCATAAAATATGAAGTCTGAGAGACATTTCTTAAATTTCCTGTCTATATTCAATGTTTCAACCCTCATTTTCCTGTAATGGAATATAAGAAGACTCCGTATAGACTAGGAAGCTTTTGTGTAGGGGCGCACGTCTCAAGAATGAATCATAATACAGCAAAATTCAAAATACCTGAGCCTGTGCCCTTCCTTCTCTTTGGATGCACACTGGTGTAATATCCTATGAGTATTTTTTATAGGATATATACATGTATGTCAGAGGAAGAAGAGGTAGTGGCAAGGAGGCAAAATCTCTATCCTGAAGATGAGGCTTCAGGGTTGTGCCCAGCACAGGTTAACCTAATACCTGTAGTTCTAGCCAAGTAATATAATATAGCTTTGTAGATATTGTGTTCAGTTTTTTCAGTACAAAAATGCATCAATTAAAAAATGTATATGGGAGCATTTTTCAGAATACAAATAACTTTGCAAACAATGCGTTTGTTGTGGGAAAAAGCACATGGGGTATAGGGTCTAATCTATCATTTCTTTGCTGTGTTACCTCTGGAAAATTAGTTAATCTTTTGGAATCTTAATGGCTCATCTGCAAAATGTAGATAAAACATTATGTCAGACATTGCCGTAATAAACTTGAGTTCAAAATTTAGGGTGTGTGTAGAATCTGCATTTCCATTTATAAAAGACAAATTTCAACCTCAAGAATAAGGAGCAAGGTATTCTGCAGTGTTGGGTTTGTTACAGACTCAAACCCATTTTCTTTTCTATCAAATCATGCTAGAGTGCTATGGCCACTATATGTTTTTAAATGTTTAATAATATGCAAATATATGTGCACTATCTGGCAGCCTATGTACAAAATATATAATGTCTTTTTCATAAGATTTCTTCCTTTACAAAAATTGGTGTTTTTTGTCTCTATTTACAAGATTTTTTTCCAAAGGAAAAATGTTTCTTCTTGATAAACATATAAATACCATTAGGCCTGAGATACTGGAAGTTAAGAAACCAGAGCAAATTTTAACTTTGAAGCAACATTTGACCTTGAGGAAAGATATGATATGAAGTACATGTATATGTCTGAAATAGATAACTCAGTTATCAAGACTGGTTTGCATGGTTATAAAAAAAAAAAGACAGAAAAATCACCTTTTTCCTGCTTACAAATAATATTCCCATTCAATGGTGGTGACTGCAGTTTCTCATTCCATCATAATTGTGTCAGTTACTCCTTAATGTATGAGGTCTCTCTCTGCCACCCCATTCTTCACGTTGCTGTCAGAGAGATCTGGATCAAATGTATCTTCCTTTTTAAAGCCTTCAGTGGCTCTCCACTGCCCTCAGGATAAAATTCATATTTCATACCAGGGCTCTTGTCTTCCTCTCTGCTTTCATCTTCTCTCGGCATTCTATTAATGTTCCTCCAGACATAATCACATTCCGGGAACTTACCCACAGCTTTGTTCCTCGCACATGCCTCTCCCTCGACCAACCCTCCTTCCTCACCCCTCGAAACTCCTGAAGGTCTTCCCTTGACCTTTTTCTGTTTGAATTAGTTCCATTCATTCCTCTATATTCGCATGATATCAGGCACTTAACCTTGCTTGTGCAGTGTATCTTACTGTATCATATTTATTATTCCATTTAACAGAAAAGTAAACATCTTAAATGCAGGAAAATGATCCCTCTTACTGATCCCGGGTGTGAAAAACAATGTGGGAGACGGTAGATGCTGGAAAACATTTGCTGAATGAATGAATAATGGAAGTGGGCCTCACCAAACACAGACATGGGGATAATTTCTTGGAAGAGACAAATACTGACCGAGTTGAAATTGCCAAATTCCTAGTTAAGAGTTTAGAGGTTTGGTGGTGGATGCAATATTTCCTTAGTAGAGAGGTTTTAGAAAAATGCCAGGAAAAAATTCAGTGGGGGTTCTCCTTCTACCCCTGTGTCCAAGGTTAGAAGAATCATGACATCAGTCAAGGTTAAACATTTGTAGGGGAAGCAGATTCCTCTGGAATGAAGTTCTCTGCCCTGTTCCTTTTCCGCATAGCATAGATGAAGTTTTTCTACATTTTTCTCCCTCCCTAAGGCACTGGCCAACCTGCCCGCGATTGAACCAAACAGCAGGTGACCCTGCTGAAGCCTGTGAGGAGATAAGCTCCGGTTTTTAGGGACAGATGATTCATGTTCTGAAACTTCACCCATTTGTAGGCTGAGGATAATAGAACAGCCTGCCTCATTGCGATGTTGGGAGGATTAAGGAGCTCAGGGAGATAATGAACGTAAAGAAGCACTGAGCAGCTGTCTCAGGATTCAGTCTGAGTAGCAGGGGGAGATCCTCTGTAAATGCTCCTCTCATTTGCCCCCCCCCCATCTGCAGCCCACACTCTGAATTCACAGATTCTCAAGGGCAGGTGGAAAAAGTTGGGTGCAGTATCATTCAGGCCTGGGCTACAACATCATGGCCAATTTCTGTAGGTTACTCAGGCCCCTGACATTTCCAGAGCACCAACCGCACTAACCCCCCCCCCCCACACACAGCCAGATAAGAAGCCCCAGACGCTCTTCAGAAGAAATAGTTATTGGACGGAGGAAGCCATGATAACCCCCATAGCAAAGGACATCAACGTTGCTCCACTTTTGATGATCTGAGTCGGGCTTAACCATTTTGTGTGCTTTTAGGGGCACGTTTTAGAAATCAAACTGCCTTGCACAAAATACACACTGGAAAAAGAACTACTGAATCAGTTAGAATAAAACTGAGTCAGAGTCCTATCTTTTTCCTCGAATATCCAGACCTCCCTGGTTCTTTTGTCAGGCTGTGTGTGGGGGTCCACATTTGGGGCACTGCCTGTTAATGTCCGTGCTGTCAGGCTGTGGTAACCGATGATCACAAAGGGGACAGAAATGCAATGTAAGAAAGAGCAACAACAACAAAGAAAACCTGTATTAAAATTGTGAATAGTGTCTTGGGAAAGCTAAAGTATAATAGTCTGCTAGGGAAGTAAAAAGGTTCCACATATATAAATATGAAATATTTATGTGCAAGGGCTAACGGATAGAACAAAAGTTCTGATGAGATCTCAAGAGATTACAAAAATAATTCACTAAGTATAATAATTCTAGTATTTTGAAGAAGGTTTATAGTGTTTTTTTTCCTTTTAAATATATTCATTCAGTTATTTAAACTTTTTCTGAAAAGGAAAAAGATAGTGTCTGAAACAACAATGGGATTCTTATGGCCTAGCTTTTAACTAGGGGAGCTTGTGCTTTTTTGTGTGAATCAAAAAGCAATTTTGCCCAACATTTCTGATCATATATTAGGATATCTAGTCTTTTCCCTTTGAGACCCAAGTCTTACAGAAGTCATATTTTAATTATTTGGATGCAAATTAAGTAAAGTTTGCAATATTTTCAGCTCTGTACTTGGGGCAGTACATTTGTACTATGGCTAAGGATTTTCTCAGTAAATCCTTATTCACACAACTGGTAGTCTTGGGGTTAGCAAGTCAGCTCACTTCATCTACGGATTAACTTAAAATATATCAAAGTCATTTCAATAGCTGAAAACTAATAGTTAATTTGGATGCACTGAATTTCCTACTAGGGTCTGATTTGTTTCATTCAGGATTCCAGTAATCCTGGTTTGGGAAGTATTTAATTGTATCTTTATTTCACTGGTTATCTCACTTCAAGGGCTCTTTTTAAAACACATTCACCTTCATGTAATTTTGTGAAATAAGTTTTACACGTCTTTCACTTTTTTCAATGCTCTAACACTGACTCTCTTTTCAGTTTGTTTCCAGTATAGTTATTTTACTATTTATGTAGATAATTTTATCTTTCAATTCCACAGAACTTGTTTTGAACTTCAGAGTCATTTTGGACCCAGCAAGGGGCCGGTTTTCAACTACTTTGTTATCTTGATCTAAAACCAGAGTGACCCACACTCTGTATTTTCTATGGGCAAATGTATACTTAACTTCTTATAACAGTAATTCTATCTTTGATTTACAACGCTTTGTTTTTAGTCATTTAAGTTGGTATATCTCTGCAATTCCGGGCTGGGCTAAAGGCTAAATGGATACAATTTTGCAACAAGTTCAGAAATGTGTCTCTAATCAGTATGCCGCTGCACCTTTCCATTAAGCAGATATTTCCAATTTTATATTCTTTTCTCGAAAGCTCATTATTTTGCATTTACCTGTAGTGAACTATATTTGCCATGTATTAGTGCAGACACTTAAAGGTTCTCAATCTTGATATATCCCCTACAATATTGCCCTTCCTTGCTTTTCTAGTCATTTAAAAATAATCTGCAAACCAGTAGGGTAAAGGTGTGGTGAATCCTATCTAGTCTTGTTTATATTTTTTTGCACAGAAAGATGAATTCTTAAGAAATGTAATAGAAGGAACAGAAATAATGATGAGGCTGATTTTATAGCTTGGCCCTTGGCTTTTGCACATCACTGTTGTTTTACAATATATCTTAATAATAACAGTACCAACTCAGAATGCGTGAGAACTGACAGTAATTGTTCATAGCCAACCTTCAAAACCCACTGCCTCAAAACGATAGGGAAAATATGTTTATACATATCAGCCACGGGGTTCAAAGACTTTAATATGACTTTAACTTGTGTTGATGGGGTGGCACGCAGAAAATTACTGCATCAAACAATTAACCGAATTTAACAAAATGATCGAAAATTTAAAAAGTAAAAAAAAAAGTCATTATAGAAAGAGGATTTCATTGAGGGTTGGGGTGCAAATTCAACTTTATTCAGATTAATTGGTAAATACAATAGAAAATATAAATCTATGTAAAGAATAAAGGAATCATAGAGTTTCATTGCTGCTGGATGCTACAGCAGATAGCGAATGCCCAATGCCCACCTCGTACTAGGTCAGTCATCCTTCCTGGAGGAACTCCCACCACGAGAAACACTGGCAAAATTAATATTAAAGTAACTTTCCTGTTTTTTTTATGAACTAGTAATTTTGCAAAGACTTTCCATTGAAGTTGGATTGAGAGTGCTTCTGGGGTCTAAAGATTCAGTGGGGACTCTGAGTAAAAGATCTGACCTCCACATTCTGAGCCTTGGAGCCAATCTCTGAAACCAGAGGAGTGAGAGGGTTAAATGAAAAAAGAAGAAAAAGCTTTGTGTAATTACCCAGACAGATCCAGGGAGTGAGAACAAGAGGTTTCCTAGATGGCCCCCAGGTGTGAGGTCCTTCTAGGCCACACTCACCACATGGAGGTAGGAGAATAGGAATTCTATTCTATTCTCCTAATAGGAACTCTCTATTTTAGAGAGAGAGAAGTTCATCAAACAGGCTTTTGTGTATTTTAAGGGATGGTGATCCATAAGACCCAATGAATGTAACCTGAATAATAAAATGAAAAACTCTCTTTCTCTCCCAGGACATCTTTAAGATGATGGGCAAAAAAGCTTCCTGATATGAGGTTATGGTAGAATATTCCTGGATGAGTGATGTATAGAAGATAAAAATTATTCCGTTTCTGAGAAGGGGAAGTATAGGCAGTCAAAAGCTCTGAGTTGTCTTAAAGATAAGTAGGAGCCAGCTAGATAATAAGAGTGGGGGAAGGGACATTGCCGAGCAAAGGGACATATGCGGAAAGTCATAGGTTGTTTTGCTGTGTTTTTACCGTGTAGCTATAAGCAGTTGGATTTGCCTGATCTCGTCATGAGCAATCATGTATCAACAGTTCCCTGGGTAGTCGAGGACACCCTCTCAGACTCAGTTTAGAGACTTTGTCATGAGAGAATATACCTCTCTCAAGATTCCTTGGATTCTTGACAACTTCATTACACCACTTTCGTAAGGCATGCATCTTCATCCTGGTTGTGTAATTTTGGAAAAGTTGTTGCAATTCTTTTTGTTTTAGTCCAAACATATATAAATAGGGAACTAGTATTACAGCTACTTCCCAAGGTTGCTGGAGCGTTATACAAGGTAGTGGCTATGAAAAATGCTCTGTAACACGGAAAGAGAAAGTCACTTATTATTAAACTTATGAGATTTCTCTCATGTCTTATATTTTGCTTCATATGACAAAAGTCAAATTTAAAAATTCTCAAAATTCAATATTCAATAAACATAAACCACTTATCTCATTATATGCAAGTATTTTTTTCATATAGTTCAAACTTAATAAAAATGATTATATGTAAGAAAAGCCTTAAATCATAGAAGCCAAATATATGGCATATGTGACCTAATTCCTTCCTTGTGCTTCCCAAGCAGGCATCACTAATTGATGACAACACTTTTTCAATCTTGCCTGGATGGAGCCTCAAAATTCCAAGCAGCCAAAACTAATATGAAAGAGTTGGCTCTTGAAACCTATTATATGTTCTTTAGCTGAGTGAAAGTTTGGATTATGACAGGAAAAGGGCAGAGGTCATTTTTCTCCATGCGAACTTTCACTGCAAACCAGTCTTTTAAATCAGAAAGGGAAAAAAGAATATCTGTCTTTAAACATGTTCAGGAATGAGGAATGAGGTGCATGAACGAAGTGAGTGTTCTTAAGGTGGCAACATAGGTATACTTTCAAAATTAGGTTGTTTTTAGTATCTCAGATTATTGATTGCTTAAATTCGTTCAAAATCCAACATAGTTTCATATCAATTGTGTTAGTTTTAAAGAGATGACTATGAAATGATAAGTACAAACTAAAGTAAAAATACCTCTGGGTAGATTAGAACAATTTTGTGAATGGACTCTAAAATACAGGCAAATACATTAAACTCTGATAATCCTGCAAACATAGTTACTAAGTCATCATCAGATACTATCTTCATGTATCATTTTGATGCTGCTTAATGTAGAATATACTGAAATACTATTATTTGGTTTTTCCAAAAGTACCCAGTGAAGTAACCTTCTGCCCAATTACACTTTTCCTGAAGATAAATATAAAAAAAAAAACACTAAGTCTTTTAAGAGTTATAGTGATTTTCTTCTGAATCTGAAGCAAAATATACAAAAGTCCTTTTGTTGTATGGCATTTGATAACTGAGATGCTTAGGATAGATAAGGAGTGAGCAGAGGAAATAAGACAGTGTGAGATCAATTTCCTATCTTCCCTTAAAAGTTTGCCTGGGAAGGGCTACAGATGAGGGTGAGGTTAAATGGATATTTTTCCTCTGTCTGACATGGGCTCCCGTTCCTGTAAGATCAGCACAAATGTTCCCAGTATGTAACAGAAAGCAGCAGCCTTCGCCCCCCCTTCCGTCTCAGCACCCCAAGACCTGGCATTGTGGGGTATCCCTTCTCTTCATAATGGAGTCTCATCCCCCTCTTCACCACCTCCTGAGGAATGGTTACTTTTGCTGATGCAGGTGACAGAATTAAGATGCAATGATGTGAAGAAAGTGGATTGTTTCAAGATCAACATAAGAAAATTCTACTTGCTGCCATCTTGTGTGTGAATGTCATTTTGCCAAGAAGCTATATTTGTATGGCTGTGTGGGTGAAAAGGGCTGTTCTGTCTGCAATTTCAATCAATAGATGATATAACACTGGATTCAGATACATTTCATAATGAAGGGCACATTTGAGATTTCTCTTCATCTGTGGCCCAATAAATGGATACACTTGCTCCAGTGACCTAATTCTTTCAGTTTTATTTATTTAATAAATGCAGCCCAGAAAGCCAGAGACCCGGCCCAGCGAGATGCCAGTTTTTCTTGGACTGGATGATAGGAGCTAGACAGAGGACTGATAACCCTGCACACTCAGACGTCCTGGGGGGAGATGTCAGATCAGATCAGATCTAAAAGGCGACCTGATAGAAATAGAAGAGAAAAATATTCTTATTCCAACCTGTCTCAAGCACTTATGAGTGATTTCAATTTGGTAGCAAGCACACTGATGTACCTCCCATGTAGCCATTTATCCCTCTAAAATATGTAAATAAATGAAAAATGAGTACAAACATACTTTCAAAGAAAATTTATAGGGATATAATTTTAATCCCAGTTAGTCATCTCCCCCATGGTAATGAAAGGGGAAAGAGTAGGAACACCAGAAGTTCAATATTTGAGCAAGAGGGTTGGACAGACAGACTTCATCAAGTCTTATTTCTTCCACTATTTGTTATGTAATATAAAATTCTTAATTTACCCAAAGAGGACAATAACAATGCCTACCTCACTGGCAAGAGGAATGAAGTGAGACAAGGCCGCCATGTGTCTTGTTTTTCTGCAATTATTATATGGATAGTGCAGGATAAGGTAAATAGCACTCATTTACCTTTGAAGCATTCATTCAATTGAATACACCCCTCCCCCCACCGTAGCCAACACACACACACATTGAGTGTCTACTATGACCTGTGTATAGGGATATACAAGTGAAAAAAAATTCTAACATCTTTAGACCTCTGAACTCAGAAGTCTTCATTTGGAGACTTTTACAGTTCCAGCAGCTTGCCTTCAATGGATTAAGAGTAATGTGTGTAATGTGTAACACTGGCACAAGGCATTGACACCACGACAGTTAGGCAACCCAGAGCTGCTCCACAAACGAGTGGCAGGGAGCCCAATGTTCACGGACAGAGTAAGTTTCCTAGGTGTGAGCTTCTTGAGGCTGTTGCTCCAAATGAGGTCACTTCCCAGAGTAATGAGAACAGTTGGGAATCTCTCCCATTCTCTATTGCCTGAAGGTCAACAGCCATCTGGTCTGACCCATGCTGACTTTCCAATTGAGAGTGAAAACAGATTTTCTATCATGTCCAAGAACAAAGGGCATGGTTGAATCGTGGAAAATGGAGATGACACAGTTGCCTTCATCCATACAGAGTGTATCTCAATTTTCTGACAATGTTTTCTTGGGCCAAGTGTCCTGTTATTAAAAGGCAGAAGGAAAGGGGCAGCAGAAAGAGGCAAAAGATGATCCACGCCTTGTTATCCCTTTGGAATGATAAGGCAATTACAAAAAGTGAGAAGGTTCTTTTTCGGTAATAAATCCAAGTGCTATCTTTCAAGAATAGAGAATAAATTTACCAGTCAATGAGCTGCCTACTCTTTGCAAATCATAAAACAGAGTTATGCACTTCAGCATCATGTCCTCTGAACATTTTCTCTGCGTTTTCTTATGAGACATCTGACATCCTGGATAGGGCACTGACCAACAGATTAAAATCACTGACGATAAGTGTCCTTTTATTTTCTTGGCAGGCCACATGCTGATTTAGCAGTGGACCATCCTTTTTCCTTTCCCAGACAATGGTTAATAAATATTACCTGGTGATAAAACTGTCCTATTTTCTTATAACTAAAACCCCACAAACATTAGGAAAAAATGCTGAGCTTGGATAAGATATCTTATCTGTGCTAAATATTTCAGACACATTGCAGAGCTTCACACAGTTGGTGAAATGTTTAAAATAAATATCCAAGTGCCAAATATCTTGTTCTTTCCGATTTCTTTGAGGGATATTAAATATGTTACAATTAATTTCATGTGCTGCATTAAGATATTTCATTTATATTCTCAAAACTACAGGGGTCTCCATAACAGCCCTAAGTAATTCCATTTTGCTGTACAAGGGACATTGTTAATGTTCAAAGATTAGAAAATACATCCTCTTTGATCTTTGCTCCTTACTGAAAGACAGCATTCAGATACCAGGAATGTGTTTTCTTCAAATAGTTGATTCCTTCTAGAGGAAGATATGATTAAATAGAATACTCCAGACTTAATAAGGCGACAAAAGAACGAGTGATTTCTTTTCAGCTCTCTTCACTTTAGCATCTCAAAACTGTTTGCCTTGGGATTTAGAAATTGAGAGAACAAGTTGCTGACCTTAGAATTGAACAGCCACATTTGATATGTTGGTGATGCCAGTGTTGGAATGGAACATGGGCCAGAGGCAGGCACAACTTGCAGAGTGGGCATATAGTACAGTTTATTTTAAGGAAATCCACCCACCTCAGCGTCCTAGAGTGCGAGGATTACAAGAGATCAGCCCCTCTTACTAAGGCAAAAGAGATTTCAATGCTATTCTAAATGCCTCTCATTCCACCCCTGATGTGAAGTTTTTGTTTTGTTTTGTTACTAACACCATCTTCTCCCTCAACTACCTAATCTTTGGCTTTCTGAAGTTGGGAAGAGGAATATACATTTCTTCATTAAACATGTTCCCCAAATGCTGGTTAATTGAGCCACAGGTCATATCAAAAACAAGTTCATGACTTGAATCCGTTGCTTGAAGAAGACTGCCCAATAGGGGTTATAAGTAAATACTCTCAGACTGCTGAGTCCTGTGGCGGGCAGAAGGAGCTGACAGGCTGAAGGAAGGTCATGGTGGTATTTGATGGAAATGAGGGGTTGGGTGACCTGATGGAGAGAAAGAGAAACACTTGTGGAGTACATGAAGAGGCAGCAGAGACGGACACCCACACAAAGCTCATCTCATATACTTTGTGGTCATCTTTTGTTATTTATTTATGTGGTATGAAAAATCCAGTCTGATTCTTAATAAAGAATCTGATCTTATGGCTCTGAGTATTTATCTCTTAGGAAATTAAAGACACTAGAAACAGAAAAAGTCAAAATATCTTAAATCAACAGATTACTTTCATTTCCAATTATATATTCTCACACTGATACTCTGAGTTAGGTGTCACGAACTTGTTTTGCAGAAAGAAGCACATATGGGCAAGGTGATTTATTTAAACTTACAGAGACGTAGGAAATGATTCAATCTGGAAACAAAATATACAGAAAAACATATATAATATAATAATATATGTTATATATATATATTAAAACTTCTATATGAAAATATAAAGCTATCCATATTCAAGATGGATGACACCTGAGAATTGTCTACTATATTATGTTCATGTGAAACCCAGAGGCAGAGAGTGTGAAAGCGACTTTTGCTCAGGGGCCCTAAGAATTTCTCTTATGACCTCACAGCCTGGTCCACGTTGTCTGGAAGGTATCGTGGTTCCACAGCCCAAGAGCTTGAAGTCAGATCTTAGTGCCACTATTTAGTTGCTGTGTGTTACCACATCTCTCTATCTGCTAGTTTTTTAATCTATAAAATAGAGATAACAATAATTCCTATTTGTGGTCTGTTGTCCAATGACCACAGATTCCATCACCCTGTTACAGACTCACTTCTGCAGTGCGACCTTGCTAATCCCCTTATCCAGTCTGTTTGAATCTGGGCTGACACTGAACTTGTTCTAACAAACAGAAGACAGTGCAGATAATACGTGAATGGCCTGCAGATTCTGATTTTGCTTTATTTTCATAATTTATTAAAATAGGATTTATTTCTTACAGTTATAGAGTCTTAGAAGTCCAAAGTGGAGGAACAGCATCTGGTGAGAACTGTTAGGGGTTGGAGGTCCCAGTTCTCCCAACCCAGTTACCCCAGTTTAATTACTCGGCTGAGCTAGAAAGTTCAGCTGAGGCACGGCAGTAATCAAAGGCAAAAGGGAGTGGAAACTGAAAATAAAACTGTAGCGGCCCAAGAGGTATGGACAGAAAGCAAAAGTAAACAAACAGTAACAAGTTTCAGGAAAATTTTATTTAGGAAGAACAAAGAGAAAGTTTAGAGCACTTCCAAAGAGGGTTGGAAGTGGGCTTCTCTCATGAAGGAGAGAAGGTGAGAGAAACCTCTGCTTTTGATTTAAAAGCACATCGTGAAAAAGCTCAGTATTGCAGGAAGAGAATCCAGATGTCAGAAGTGTGCATTAAGGATCTTAGCTATCCAGTTCAGCAAACCCTCCAGAGGAAAGCAGCTGCATTAGTGATCTCAGGAGAAACCAGAGAGAAACTGCCAAGCAGGCCTCAAAACACAATAACTAATAAATAATTGTTACTTGAAACCCTTGGCTGAGTATTTGAAATTTTAGTTAGAGTTAGAGGGGTTTTCCTTTTAGTTTCTTTGTCTCTTTTTTAAGAGATAGGGTCTCCCTCTGTCACCCAGGAGCAGCGCAGTGGCCTGATCAGAGCTCACTGCCATCTGGACCTCCTAGGTTCAAGGGATTCTTCTGTCTCAGTCTCCTGAGTAGCTGGGACTACAGACATGTGCCACTAAACCTAGATAAATTTTCATACTTTTTGTAGCGACTGGGTCTTGCTATGTTGCCCAGGCTGCTATTGAAGTCCTAGCCTCAAGAGACCCTCTCGCCCTGACCTCCCAAAGTGCTCAGAGTGCAAGACTGAGCTTGTGGAGGGTTTTAAGGTAGCATTCTTTCAAAGAATTGTTTTGATAATTAAATGAACTAATACATGTAAAGTGCTTTGAACTGAGTGCCTGGCATACAGTAATTGCTCAATAATCTCTAGTTATATCTTTAATTATCTTGCTTTTTGTAGGCCCAACAAGTCAGTTGACAGCCAATTTGTGAGCATCGAGGCCTCTGGCTTTGTCCCTACTGCTCATTCTCACAATGAACTTTTTTTTTTTTTTTGACTGATAGGTTTTTCATCTTCATGTTTACAGATATATGCATAGGTTTTGATTTGAACTTATGCACTCACCTGTTCAAATATGGACTTTGAGATTATTCCCAGTTAAAGCATGTCTTCTAGGTGACAAATCATAATTTATCAATGTGTCCTATTGATTTTTCATATAACTTTTTATGTCCTTTCAAGAGAAATCCATAAGCAAGTCCTGAGGTGAGACTGCCAAGGAAGAAGTCTATTTTTCCTGCCACTCACTCTAAGTTAAATCAAGTTGAAATCTTACATAAGGTCTTATAGAAAAATAAAAACATATTAGTGGCTTCTAATGGTTTCTGGTGAAAATGTTGACTAGAAACATTTTCCTGTTATAGACCAGTGATAGCAAAATCACAATTTTAACTCACTAAATAATTTTTATTTGAATCAGTAATACTGTACACTATCATTATAAGGAAGGATTGCATGTATTTTGTTAATATTCAGAACCTAGAGTTAAATTCATTTAAATAAGGAGAATTTAGAAATTTAAAGAAGAGGCTTTCAGAGGGTTACATGCATCAGACGTTGCTTGAGCACCATGTTTCAGGTGAAATAGACATGTAAGGCTTCCGTTCTCACAAAACCTTCATTTACATGGCAAAGACAAATGAGTAAAGAAGTAAGCAGATCAATAAACGAGACTTCAGGTGGCAGATGTGATGAAGAAAACACTTCAGAGAAGTGGGAAGTACTCAGGAAGGAGCGCTGATAGAACTTGTGCTGAGTCGGGTCCAGACGGTGCAGGCATTAAGGAGGATCCTGCTTCTGACTGAGCCTATAGGTGGGTGACGGTGCTATTTACTGAACATAGGGAATTTTGGGAATCTCTATTTACTATAAAAGGGAGCAGGCTTCAGAAAGAAGTCAAATCAGGTGTTCTAGCTTGGGCCAGTTTGATTTTAGATATCTTTGCGATATCTAAAGTATCTATGTGATATCTATCTGATTTTGCGATATCGTGCGAGTTTGATCACCTTGACACTCAGAAGAGCGTCCCCGCTGGACGTCCACTTTGTGAGTCATCGAGAGACAGTGGAGGAGAGCACAGAGCCACCTGCCTAGGACGCACAGTCACATCACTGTCTTGAGCAGGTTGGGGGAGCCCCAGGGTTAGGCCTCTGAAAGGACAGGACCAAGAGCATTCCAATTTCCCCCAAGAACAGCATCAAACATCCTTTGCTGCCTCATTTCCTGTTGCCTTCCAGGGTCACTGATCCTTGAAAGCAGTAGTCCCCTCCTTGTGGTGGCCCATCACTGATTCCCAGTAGCGTCCCACACCTTTCCTAGCCACCCAAATGCTTCTACCCTCTTGTACAAAATCAATCGTGTAAATCCAGGGACTCGTTTGATGCCCCAAACTACAGCCACTGCTGTATTTGCACCACCATTATCCACTTGTGAACGCTCAGGGTCCCCCAAATATTCTCACTGAGTGGCCCCATTCTGTCCTCATGTGGGCTGGCAAAGGGATGATGAGCAGCATAAAGACGGGTTTGATTTTATTCCCTGTGTATAGAAAGAACAAAGCGAGTAGGCGGCGTCAGATTGCATAAAACTAAGTCAGTAGCTTCACACAATCATCTGAACAACTTTCATCAACAAGCAGAAGTCAGGACCCAGGGCTGAGTTCCCAAGTCCTGGCCTGTCGATGAGGTCTGTGGGCAGCTGCAGGGTGGCCCTACTCCAACAAAGTTGAAGCCACAAGCCAAACAGAGAGCAGAGAGGAGGCTTTTAAAATAACCACTTTGATACAAGGTGTGACAATTAAGTTCACAAACTCATGCTAGAAAAATAATGCGACATACCTCTTTGCTGAATATCACCATGGTCACCTTCAAAGTGCTCACCTTGGAAAGATGTGCATGGACACCAGCACCTAGTCCACCCTTTAAAGGAATTTTGAAGTTCTTTTTCTGAACTGGTCAGCAGAGCTGTCACGGTATTATCCTTAATGTCCTAAATGTCATCAAAACGTCTTCCTTTCAATATTTCCTCTATCTTTAGGTAAAGAAAAGAGTCATGGGGGCCAGATCAGCTGAGTATGTTCAGTTATTTGTTAACTGACTAAAAATTCCCTCAGAGACAGTGCCGTGTGAGCTGGTGCACTGTTGTGATGCAAGAACGAGGTGTTTTGAGCAAGGATTTTTCAATTAAAATTTTCCTAATTTTGCTCTCTCACTATTTACTTGGTCTGCCATGGTTGGCACAATCCCTGAGGATTTTGATGCACAATGCAACAAATTTTTGTGATGTTTTCATCAGTTCTGTGCACAATGGTGTATTCACAAACTTAATCATCAGAACTTATAAAATACTTTTAGTAACATGGTTACTTTCTGGTCCCAGAAAAAAAGCTGTTCTTAAAACTAAATAATTACCAAATAATAATTTCTCTGTTTTCCAGTTGTTACTCTCACACCCAGAGCCACAAAATGTCAACAGCATCAAAAGGGCCCTTCAAAATGTTATGTAGCAGATTTACAAAATAACTTCAAAGGTAAAATTAATATTAAAATCTGATAGCCCAAGGAAAGTCTCACTGTGAATAGCTGAACTCCATGGGCCAAGATAAGGCGTGTAGTATTAGACTGGAAATTGGAACATGAGAGCAGAATCAAGGGCTTGGATTAGGAGACGGGGGTGCAACATGGACGTGGAGGAAGTGTCTGAGTCCCCAGGGCAGACTCAGAAGATCTTTTCTTGGCACCACTGTCCTTGGCCCATGGCTCGGAAGGGCTTGGTGAGTGTTCAGCTCAGGCAGGACCTGGAATCATCTGGCTTTCATTGTCATGCTGCTTTTCTCCCTAGTCTTTTCCCTTCAGCCTGTTTGAGCAGCTACCCAACTGGAAGACAGTGCCCACTGCAGAGAGAAGAGACAGCCAAGCAAGCTGACATTATGACCTGGCTACTTGGAAATGTGAGATGTTTTTCACGAAAAACACATCTCGGGGACAGAGGATTTACCCAGAGCCATCGGATCGATGCTACCTTTCTAAATCTGCAGATGTAACTGAAGAAGTAATACAGTGATTTACAAAATAGTGTTTTAAAGGAGTTGGGGCTATAGGGGTTATCCTGAGTTAATTCCTGGCAAAGGTAATGATTTTTTGGCCCAGAGATAAGATATTCAATAATGGATTTTGGCTTTTTGGACTGTACCTGGTGACTTTGCTAAGGTACTGGCAGTGTTTCGTGATGATCAGAAAGAATGCATCTGGCAAGAGACTTTCTTATGTTAGCAAAAGTCTAGGTTAAGGGAGAAAAGTACCCAGATAAAATGATGATCACAATTCCTATGAAAGAATATAATTGTAGCATAGAAAAATTCCAAGCAAGAAGAAATGTTCATAAAATCTAAGGAGTCAACAAAAGGAAAAAATATGGGAAACTATGTTAGCTTTACCAGTCACACCAAACTCAAACTGATCACATTTCCTGTTTTTCTGTGCATACATAAAACTGTGAAGAAGAAACAAGAGTATTCCTTAATCTCAAGACCCATTCATACAACTTTTTCATAGTTTTCCGTGATGGGTGAAATGTAGAACTGATAACACAGCGAGGTGGATTCAGACATGAGAACGCATATCACTGTTACACCAAGGGAAGTCTCTAGAGATTTTCTTCCTCTGGGCTTCTGTAAAATTTTACTGAAGAGTTAGATTGAGTCATAAGTCACAACCCACCTGACTTTGTGACTGACTCAAAATCCAAGATTAACAGCAAATACTAAAATAATAGAACTAGGGTTGAAAATGATACGAACAGGCTAAAAAGTGAAGCTAACAATCTGTGAGATAAATTGTAGCAGCGATAAACATAATGGTCTGCGGTTAGTTTGGGAAAGTCAGCTGCCTTTGAGCAGAATGCGAAGAAGGCCAGACTTCAAGCAGTAAAAAGATCTAGAAGGGTTGAGGTAACTTTAAGTTCAATGTAAACTGATAGCATGACCTGGATGTGAAAATAAAGCCACCTGATCATAGACTGCACCACTAAAAGGATAATGTGCTAATAAATGAAAACAGAGTGTACTCTGGGCTATGTAAATAATAATAGTACCAAGTACAAACAGAGTGTACTCTGGGCTATGTAAATAATAATAGTACCAAGAGTCCTGTATGCACTTTGCGTATATCAACTGAGACAGTAGGATTCTTAAATCTATCATGAGGGGAACAAATGGGGCAAAGGGAAATGTTTAGCTCAAGAGAAAGGGAACAATTGTGTTCAAACATGTTTGAGGACTTTCAGGCTATACGGAAGAGAAAAGCACCCTATTCTACGCATGTATTTGGTTTCAGAGCACAATATTAATAGAATTATTTTAATGAGGAAAGTACAAGGTTGATATAGAGGAGATGTAATAATTTCAACTATCTTGTGATACTCTTGATTGGCTTATATATTAGTGAGCTTCCCTTCCTTGGAGTTGAATTATCCCCACCCAAGACTGCTAGGGGGGTTCCGCTGTGGTCTGAGAAATGAGACCACAAATTCCCCAAACTCCCTTCCATCTTGAAGACTTCATGGTCCTATTCTTCATGCCCATTATAGAGCTGCTGCTTTTGTTTAAAGTGGAGCTGTGCACTAGTGTGTGTGTGTGTGTGTGTGTGTATGTGTGCGCGTGTGTGTGTGCATGCCCAAGTGTGGATGGGCTTGTACACGTACAGATGCTCCCATGAGCATGCCCACATCTGAAGGAGCCAGTGTCACACCAGGAAGGTGGAGCACAGATGCAGGGAACACGCTGTTCCCATCCCTTTCCCACTCTGACTTATGGCCCCTCCTCTCTGTAGCTCTGTGTCTAAAGCCACTGCCCTGGGGGGCCTTGGATCCACTCCTCTCACCTGGTCTGACCACGTGAGCAGAAAACTGAACATAGAGACAGGGTGACGCAGAAACACGGCAGAAGAAAAACAAGGGGCTCAGAACCAGCAGAAGTAAACTTAAACCTATGTTCAGTCCCTACAACATCTAAATTTCTCTATAACTATTTTTGTGCAATAATATTTTCATAAGAGCCAAAAAAGGAATTCGTCCAAAATTCAAAACAGTTGAAAATAGACTTGTTCTGAGATGGAGAATGCTGGCCATTGCCATATTTTAAGATAAGCAATTTCATTGTGTTTTTTGGAAAAAAAATAAACCTATTTGTATTTCTTCATAAAGACAAAAATATTTTCTCAGAAAGCAGCTCTCAGGAAAAAAGGATATATATCTACCATTTCTCATTTCTGTAGAATTTTCGTGAGGTTTTTATCTTTTCTGATTTTGTCAGAGGTAAGGATTTTTTTTTTCATATAGCTGCAATTTCAACTTTTTGAACATTAAGCGGATATAAATTATCTACAAGGCTAAAAAGTCTTTGATTAACAAGCTAGGGAATTGCAGGTATTAAAATTGCCCCCCAGAGGGAGCCCATATCGTTTCATGAATGCATTAGACATCTACTTTGAATTACAAAGAAAAATTAATTAAAAAGTATATGTTTATAAGTAATGTGTATTCCCCTGAGTTCATTCTAAAAGCCACATAGATGCAGAATCTAATAAAAATTAAATTACATTGGCTGCGTATTTTACTCTGGCAGCATGAGGAAAAGGATAAAAGCAGGTGTTCCCTGATGTTTCGTTCAAGGGAGCGTCCTCAATGCCCCAACAGATCTGAGTGGATTTTAATACTGGACACCCAGTGGAGGATTCTGAGAGTGGCGGAAACGAGGATGCAGCTCCCTCCTGAAGGGTGTGTGATTCAGTGGGACCGTGAGTGGCTCTGCTTCCAGACTAATCTGCCATGCTCCGAATTATTCTGGCCACGTCCACACGGGCTCTGCAGAATTGGTGGTGCTAGAGAGATTCAGCAGGCTCGATTCACGAGGCATCGTCGACACTAGGAAGTAGCAGGCAGCCCTGCTGATCGTTGGCTATTTTATCAAGTCCAGCCTCAGGCTCCATCTCTCCTTCCCTCCTGATCTATCAGACAGCGCGGCCTTCGCGTCTGTAGACGTCTGTGGGTCTAGAAGCAATAAACGTGTTACGACAGCCAGCACTTTCCCATATTTTGTTTATTCCATAGATATCTCGTTTTGTGAGCTTTTTGTGCCTTTTTCCCCCTCCCTATGCTCTTCCCCTTTCAGTTACCATGGAAACAATTTCCCTGGTAGGGGAGGAGCCTAATGGCATCCAGGAGTGTGAAGTAAAGTCAATTTATATCATGGTTTGTGAAATATTGGAAGATAGAATTTGTAATGGTTGTGATCGCTACATATGGTAAATCAATCTCTTTCTAGAGCAAATTTCTAAATATTGATATGAGTATGAGAGTGATAGAATTATAGAGACTCAGGCATCTCAGCAACTTACATGGCAACCTTGAAGACATACATTTCTATTTTGTTTTGTTTGCACAAACGGAAAACAAAACGGAAAAGAGACAAAATGTACTATCTATGATTTTTTGGTCTATTTTAAATTCTCCAAAGGCATCAGTTGGTCTCTAACATAAAGTATACAGTTGTATTAATTATATCAATTCACAAGTCCTGTGTTATCACTTACAAAGTTTATATGTGTGTATAAATGTCTAAGATTTTACATATAGCTTATATATGGCATGGCCACTATGCCATCAGCATTCCTGCTACTATCTTTCTCAGTTTAAATCAATTGGTATTTAGATAACTGTGATAATTCAAAAAAATGCAGGCTTTTAAAAGTTTGTCAAAACATGTGCACTTTACACAAGCAAGTAAGGTGATTATATTTTCATGTTTTAAAATAGCCTGGTTTGTCCTTCTTGTCTAACCAAAATTTGTTTATTCAGTTTTGCTTGTAGCTTGTCCTGCTTTTTTTTTCTCTCTTAAAGAGTCATGAATGATGAGAAGACAAAATATTGGATGATTTGTACTTTTGAAACAGATACCACCTGAGTTGTGACAGGTATTTTAAGTAGAATCTTTGGTGTTCACTTAACGCTCTCATCTGAAAACGTTCAGATCTTGGGCATATTCTCATTCATTTACCACCCAAATGAGTCACCTCTTGGATGAGAAGGAAGGGTTAGGAATAAGATGGGAGCAAGTGAAAAGCAAACACCAACACAGAGGAGTTAGAGCTGTCTTGAAAAGTTTGCCTGATTCCAAACACAGACCTAGAACCACCCAGGGGAATAGGAATGCTCTGAATTCTTTTCCCAGAAAGAGCACCCTATCTGCTACCCTTCATGAACAAGGAAATGACGGCATGGCAGACATGTTGGAACCGCAGCCCATTCTTCTTCACATATTTCTGTTAGGTCCTCTACATATTTTCCTCTTTTAGAAACTGGGCTGTGAAAAAGGTTTACTATTTTATTCCCTTTTGAGAAAAAGATACTTTAGCTTCTAATACATAGCTGAGGAAGAAATTTTGAAGCAAACATTAGCTTCTCACAAAAGACTAATTTACTGATAGGTCACTGTAACATTAGGGAATCTAACACGCCCAGAGAGCAGGTTCAGAAGAGCTTCTGTATCCCAACATGCTGGAGAAGTGAATCCCGCACAGAGAAGGCCTAAGGCTGGGTCCTGGAGCATGCAGCACATGCTGGCCTAGCCCAGACACAGCCCTCTGCCTCTGAGATCGGAGACTATGCAAGGAAGGCTTCATGATCCAATTCTCCTTCCAGAGAGGCAGTCTCAGCGCAGTTGAGACGTGCAGAAAGTTGATGTTTGACTTTGTTCTTCACAGATGTTGTAAGACACAGTATAAAAATAAAGAACCTATTTACTACATCCCTCTTCCTCTTCACAATCTGTTTTCACTATTGGATAAATCAAGCAATTTCCTTCACACACACACTCTTTATTTTTAATTATTTAAAAGCCTGTACTTGTGCCTGGGACAGGGCAGGGTTGTGGCTGGATCATTAATCTCCTCTGGAGATAAATAGGGACAGGCACAGGAGCTGCTTCTGTGGCTCATCTCCTAATAGAGCATAGGCCAGCAAGAAAATGTCTTGGTATCAGTGGTATTAGTTCAGATCTCTCCAGTGAGAAGAACTGTTGATATTGGCTTATATCAGCCCACAAGTACTATTGCTCTGTGTATTCTGATTATTTTAAATGAGCCCAGTGGAGTCAGGACATTTACTCCCATCTCACCACCAAAGTGTATGCAGGGTACATCAGGCAGTAAATAATGGTGTCAATGTAGGGAATATCTGTACCCATCATTCAAGTTTAATAAAAGAAATAATACACCTCTTGATTTTGCTTCTATTTTAAACAGAAACTTTCACTTTTTAACAGTATAGCATTTGATAGGTAAGGGTCCAAAGTTACCTCTCTCTGTTTACCATTTGTTTGTTTGGCTTTGGTTTTGAGTGAATAGAGGTTATGAATGATTGGAGGAAAAGGAAATTATTTAAGAGTCTGAATCTGGTGCAGAACACAGCCCACTGTTTTGTTCAAAAATTCTTCTTCTGACCAAAGACACGAGTAGATTCATGCATGGCAAGCAGGGATAAGATGACTCACTTTCTAATTTTCATGCCATCTTTAGTTTCATGTCCCTTGATGTTGTTGTTGTTTGTTGTTTACTTTTTGTTTGGGGATTGTTTTATTTTTTTTCAATTTCAGAATATTAGGGGATACACATGTCTTGTTTACATACTTTGTTTTTTGCACAAAAAGAGTCAAGGTTGTAAGTATGTCCCCCACCTAGATAGTGTGCACTGGACCCAATACTTGTCTATTTATTTTCCCCCCACCCCACAGCTGGATTTTCATTAAAATTTACTTCAACGTTTGCACTGAAGTGTTGATAGATCAGTTCTAACCTACTATAGAGTACATGTATTTGTTTCTTCATTCCTGTGAAGTTTTACTTACAATAATGGTCTCCTATTCCATCCAGGTTGTCACAAAAGATACTAGAGCACCATTATTCTTTATAGTTAAGTAATACTCTGTGATACCCAAATGCTACATTATTAATCCACTCAAATATTGGTGGAACTTGAGTTGTTTCTATGTCTTTGTGATTGTGAATTATGTTGTTATAAACATTCACAAGCAAGTGTCCTTTTAATAAAATGACTTTCCCCCCCGAATATATATATATATATATGCCAGTAATGGGATTTCTGGGACAAATGGTAGGTGTACTTTAAGTTCTTTGAGATATTGTCAGACAAATTTTCATAGTGGTTGTACTAGTTTGCAGTCCCACCAACAGTGGATAAGTGTTCTTTTCTCTGTATCCATGCCAGCACTTGTTTTAGGTAATCTTTTTTTTCAAGGCAGAGTCTCACTATGTTGCCTTCAGTAGAGTGTCATGGTGTTACAGCTCACAACAACCTCAAACTTTGGGTGTAAGTGATTCTCTTGCCTCAGCCTTCCAAGTAGCTGGGACTACAGGCCCCTGCCACAATGCCAGGCTATTTTTTGTTGCAGTTGTCATTGTTGTTTAGCAGGCCCGGGCTAGGTTTGAACCTGCCAGCCTTCATGTATGTGGCTGGTGCCATAACCACTGTTTCATGTGCACTGAGCCATAGGTAACCTTTTGGTAAGAGCTGTTCTCTCTGGAGTCAGGTGATATCTCATTCTGGTTTTGATTTGCATTTCCCTAATCCGTAGAGACTTTGCACATTTTTTCATGAGTTTGTTGGCCATTAGTCTATCTTCATAAGAAAAGTTTCTGTTCATTAAAAAAACTTTTAAATTTGGTTGTTTCTTGGCTCGGTGCCTGTGGCTCAACGGGCTAAGGCACCATCCACGTACACCTGAGCTGGGGGGTTCGAATCCAGCCTGAACCCGCCAAACAACAATGACGGCTGCAACCAAAAAATGGCCGGGTGTTGTGGCTGGCACCTATAATCCCAGCTACTTGGGAGGCGGAGGCGGGAGCCTCCCTTGAGCCCAGGAATTGGAGGTTGCTGTGAGCTGTGATGTCACAGCACTCTATACAGGGTGACAGCTTGAGGCTCTGTCTCAAAAAACAAACAAACAAAAAAATTTGGTTGTTTCTTGATTATTTGCTTTGAATCTTTGTAGATTCTGGTTACTGGTCCTTTATCAGGCATACAGCATGCAAATTTTTTTTCACATTCTGTGAATTGTCTATTAGCACTTTTGATTTTGTCCTTGACTGTGCAGAAGCTATTTAACTTTATCAGGCCCCATTTATTTTTGTTGTTACTATGATTGCTTTCAGAGTCTTCTTCATGAAATCTTTGGCTAGGCTAATATCCGTAAGAGTTTTTCTCACATTTTTTCCCTAGGATTCTTATAGTTTCCTGCATTAAGTTTAAGTCATTTGCATGCCCCCCATTTTAGAGATTTGCCATTCCCCTTGAGACATTCTACTCAACTTACTCATTGATACATTGGAGACCCTTTCCCCTCCCCATACCAAAAGAGACATAAAGGGCACGTTTAGCTGGTAAGAGAAAGAACATTGTGTTGTCCAGGAGAACAAGGAAAGACTGAAGACAGAGAAGGGGGTTAAGTGGCTGGTAAAAAAAAAAAAAAAATGAGTTGGAATTATAAACAGGAAGAGAGATCATAAGGCCAGAAACAGGCATATCTGGAAAGTAAAGGATGAGAAGCATTGTGGGCAGATGCTACAAGCACTTCCAGGGTACCCAGAGCTGCTCTAGACAAGTGTCTGCTACATAGCACAGACCAAGAGTACCAAGAAATACTCAGTTCTCATAATGTGTTCTCAGAATTTGGTTAGACTTGATTTTCTTGTTAACTAAACTCTATTACATTAAGATAATTTTGAATTCACATGCTATTGTATAAAGGAATACAGCAAGAATTCAGGTAGGCTTTATCCACATTTTCCTAGTGATAAGATCTTGCAAAACTATACTGTAATATCCCAAGCAAAATACTGGCATTGGTACAGTCAAGGTGCAAAATATTTTTATCACAAGTTACTTCGGGTTGGCTTTTTATAACCACACCCATCCCTACCATTCCCATCCTGCCCTCATCCTTACTGACCACTAATCTGTTCTTTATTTCTATAATTTTCTTATTTCAAGAATGTTATAAAGGTATAATGTTCTCATATGGTGTGTAACCTTTGGCTATTCATGTTTTTCTCTCACCAAAATCCTCTGGAGATTCATCCAAGTCATTGCAGGAATCAAAAATCTGTTCCTTTTTGTTGCTGAGTAGAATCCCATGGCATGAATGTCCTGTAGACTCTTTACTCATTCATTCACTGAAGGACGTGTTGTTTCCAGTTTGTGGCTGTCGTGAATCATTAGCCAGAGTTATTCATAGTTTATGAGTAAGTTTCTATAAACTTCACATATAGATATTTCTGTGAATGTACAATATCATTTTTCTGGGTTAAGTGTCTAGAGAACAATTGCTAGGTAATATAGTAGTTTTGTGTTGATATTTTAAAGAAATTATCAAACTGTTTTCTACAGTGGCTATATTATTTTTGCATTCCCATTGGTAACATATGAATGATTCACTTTCTATGCCTCTTCATCAGCTTTTGGTGCTGTCATTACTTTTTAGTTTACTGATTCTGCAAGGCATGTAGTAACAACTTGTGGTGTAATTTGCATTTCCCCACTGACTAATAATCTTGATCATGTTTTTTGTTTGTTTGTGAGATAGAGTCTCAACTGTTACCCAGGCAAGAGTGCCATGGCCTCATCATAGCTCACAGCCACCTCAACCTCTTGGGCTCAAGTGATCCTCTTGCAACAACCCCCCAAGTAGCTGGGATAACAGGTGTGCACTACCATAACCAGTTAAGTTTTCTATTTTTAGTAGAGATAGTGTCTCGGTGTTGCTCAGGCTGGTCTCAAACTCATGAACTCAAGCAATCCACCTGCCTCAGCCTCCTAGAAGGCTGGGATTATAGGTGTGAGCCATTGTGCCCAAGTGTTGATCATCTTTTCATGAGATTGTCTCCACGTATCTTTTGTACATTGTCTGATTGGGTAATTTGTTTTTACTCTTGAGTTTTCACAGTTCCTTCTATATTTTAGATACTAGTCCTTTATCAGATACCCGGGTTGCAAATATTTTCTCCTACTGTATAACTTCCCTTCTCATCCTATTAAACATGACTTACACTGAACAAAAGTTTTGACTTGTCAATATTTCCTTTTGTGGATCATGCTCCCATTGTCAAATCTATATTTCGCCCTATATCTCAAAGAGTTTTCTGGTATTTTTCTTTCTCAAAAAATTTTATAGTTTTACATTTTGCATTTTTGTAATGAAGTGTGAAATGTAAGCTGAGATTTATTTTTTTGCCTATGGATGTCTAATTGCTCCAACACCATTTGTTGAAAAGTCTGTCTTTCCAGCAATGAACTGCTTTTACACCTTTGTTAAAACTCAGTTTAGCATATTTGCATGGGTCTATTTCTGGGTTCCCTGTTCTGTTCCATCAGCTTATGTGTCTATCTCACTGCCAGTACCATACAGTTTTGATTACTCTACATACATTACAAATCTTGAAATCAGATGGATGGATACCTTTCTTCTTCTTTTATAAAATTGCTTTGTAATTCTCGTTCCTTTACCTTTACATATAAGTTTTAGAAAAACTTTGTTATCTACACAAATATTGCTGGAATTTTGATAAGAGTTTGCATTAAACTTGTATATTAGTCTAGAGAATATTGATGTATTTACTATGTAGAGTCTTTCAATTTATGGACGTTGTTTGGCTATTTATTTACATCTTTTAAAAATTTCTTTCATCAGTTTTGTATGGTTTTAGCATGCAAACTCTATGTAGTTTACTAGATTTGCTAAGTGTTTCATTTATTTTTTAGCCATTTTAAATGGTATCATACTTTTAATTTTGGTATTTATACCTTTACTGCAAGTAGCTAGAAATACAATTGATTTTTTATTTTATCATGTATTCTCTGAGTATGGTAAATTTATTTCTTAAATCTAGGCACTTTTGTAGATCCTGTTGGATTTTCTACGTAGACAGTTGTGTCATGCAAGTGGGAACAATTTTATTTTATCAGTTGCAATTTGTGTAAATTTTACTTTTCTGGGCTTATTGTACTTGCTAAAACTTACTTATTGCACTACGTTGAAAAAAGTGGTGAGAGAGAACATTCTTGCTTTGCATCTAATCTTAGGAGGAAAACATTGAAATTTTTGTCATTAAGTATAATGTTAGGTATATGTTTTCTTACAGATGGTCATTATCAAATTAAGGAAGTGCAGCATTCCTATTTTCCTAGGTTTTTTTGTTGTTGTTGTTTGTTTGTTTCTTTGATTGCTTTTTATCATGAAGGGGAATTCAATTTGTCAAATGTTTTTTCTTCATTGATTAATATGATCATGTTGTATTTATTCTTTAGCCTATTACATATGATAGATCGTACTGATGAATTTTCAAATATTAAACTACTCTTATATTCTTGGAATAAACTTGTTTGGGTATGGTGTATAATTATTTTTATATATTGATAAATTCTATTTGCTAATATTTTCTTAAAGATGTTTGTGTCAAAGTCAAAAGGCACTTTGGTCTTTTTTATTTGTACTGTCTGTATATGGTTTTGGTATAAGGGTAACATTAGCTTCATGAAATAGGTTGAAAAGTGTTCCCTTCTCTTCTATTTTCTGGAAAACATCATATAGAATCAAGGTAATTTTTCATAAAACATTTAATATAAATCTTCAGTGAAACCATCTGGGCCTAGAGTTATCATTTTGGGGAGTTTTTCGATTATGAATCCAATTTCCTCTATTTTCTTGTATGTCTCTTCAAATTAGTATTTCATGTAAGTGAATTATGACAGATTTTATTTTTTCAAGAACTGGTTCATTTCATCTGAGTTATCAGTTTTATGTGTATAGAGTTAGTATAGAATTTCTTCGTTACCTTTGTGCTGTCTGTAGGTCTATAGTAATATACTCTGTTTCATTCATGGTGTTAATAATTTGTGTCTTCTCTCCCTTCTGTTTGTCTTGCTAGAAAATTATTAGTTTTATTGACTTTTTCAAATATCTATGTTTTATTTTACTTATCTGCTCTATTGTTTTTTGGTTTTCATTATCATTGATTTTTGCTATAGTATATTTATTATTTCCTTCCTTCTGCTTCGTTTTGGTTTATTTCACGCTCATTTTCCTAGCCTGTTGTGTTGGCTGTTCAGATTATTAAGAGTTTGCCTCTTTGTAAATGTATAATTTTAGTGCGATAAATTTTTCTCTCAGCTCTGCTTTAACACATTGCACCAAGTTTGATATATTGTGTTTTTAATTTCATTCAGTTCAATGTATTTTTAAAAATTTCTCAAGACCAAATTTGTTTTTTATTACCAGAAGATTATTTAGTTAGAACAGTTTTGTTCTAGTTTTCAAAAGTTTAGAGAATTTACTGCTGTCTATTACCAATTTCTAATATGACTCCATTGGGTCACAGAACACACCCTCTGTGATTTCAATTCTTTTTAGTTTGTTCAGGCTTGTTTTATGCCCAGGATGAGCATCTGCCCTAGTGTATGTTGTACAGGCCCTTGAAAAGAGAATGTGCTCATTCTGACGTTGTTGGATGGACAGTTTTGTAAATGTCAATGAGCTCCTGTTGCTACATGGTCTTCTGTATCCTTGGTGATTTTCTGTATAGATGTCCTATCAGTTGTTTAGAGAGGAATGTTGAAGTCTCCAACTATAATTGTGGAATGTGTTTATCTTTTTATTTATTTCAGGTGTGTTTGTATTTGCTCATTAAATCATTTTTAAAATTTTGTCAGATTATTCTAACATCTCTGTCAACCTGGTGTTGGCTTCTGTCAATCATGCCTGTCATTCATTTTTGTGGCCCTCATGGTTCTTGGTAGGATGAGCAATTTTCTTTTGAAATTTGGATATTTTTGTTTATCTTATGAGACTTAGGATCTTGTTTTAATCCTCTCTTTTAGCTTCTTGACACTACTGCAGCAGAGGAAGAAGGGTGCTACCTGCTTACTGCAAAGTGGAGATAGAAGCGCAGGTTCCCCACTAGCCTCCATTTACACTCGAGGGGCAGGGTGCCCTTTGTTACTGCTGGGCATGAGCAGAAATTCTGACTGCCCTGGTGATCTATACTGACATGATGGTGGGGGCAGCCTCCTTTGGGAGGGGCATGGACAGTCAGGATTTCCCTGTTGTCTCCACTATCTCCACTGATACCGTCAAGGAATAGGGGAATTCATTTCCAGCTAGTACGCATCAAAATTCTCTCCTTCAATTATATTATTTGTATGTGACTAATCTAGAAATCTATATAATAAATGGTTATCTTTAAATGGTGGCATTACTGGCATTTTTAAATTTTTTTGTTAGCTAAATCACATTTTTAATTTGTCTACAATCTACTTATATTGTTGAAATAATAAAAAGTTAATTATAATCCAAAAAAAAAAAAATTCCTGCTCCCACCTTGGTCTTCTCTGTCAGAGTTTTAGGTCACTGTTGTAGGGTGATGAAGACAGAACTCTGGGCTCCCTATTTGGTTTTTACTGTCCTGGGTGATGCTGAGGCCTCAGTTATTGCTTGTTTGTTATTCACTGTTTTGTGAGGTGTGGCAGGAGTGAAATAATAATCTTCTAAAAGTTTTCTGCCTACAGGCTACTCTTTCCAGGTACTTTCACTAGACAGAATAGGATCCTGTTGGATCTGCATTTGTCTGTGTCTTGAGTTTCTGGGTTGCTAACTTCTTCAGTTTCATGTCTGAAACAATCCAGGGATCTTGCCACTGTGTCATTCTTCACGTCTGGAAGTTCCTGGCTGGTTCATCTTTTTGTTTCCACCTTTCAGTCTTATGTGTTTTTCAATATATTATATCCATATTTTTAGTTATACTTAGTGGGTGAATAGGGAGCATACACCTATTTCATATTCACGAGAGAAGAATTCTCACTGACTTCTTAATCACTAGGATTTTAGTTAAGGGCTGTGAGCATCCCAATGCAACAGACATTGGTATCATCCCCAGAGGGCACAGAAAGTACCTTTGTTATTGAATTTCTGGACCCAGAAAACTGTCAGTCCTTTCTGACAACACTGCGCCCATTTGAAAGGGCTGGGACATGTTTCATGTACAAGTGCATTACCTTATTTCAGTGTGTATATTTTGTGAAGTATAAACCAATTTTATCCGACTTTCTTTTAATCTGTTTACTCTCCCTCATTTAGGCCACTAGATATAAAGTATCCAATAGTCCAAGGAGGACTAGAGCACCTGTAAAGACTAGAGGATTTGAGAAGAATACATATGGATCCAGACAGATTCACAGAAAATCATAAAAAAAAAAAACTCTTTTAGGTTGGGGGAAGCAAAAGGAATTTAAAGAGAAGCCAAGCAATGCTGACAAATGTTTAATAATCAGCTGTTTTGGGGGAGGGAGTTGGAATTTATAGTGTTTTCATTTTCTGTGGTGTAAATACTTTTACCATAGCTGATTTCAAGTTACCAATATGTCAGCACTCACTGTGGAGTTGGGAAGAGATGCTAACAATTGGCTTTCACAAGTCAATTTGTGCCAGCTCCCCACCACAAGTGATAGTAACTGATAAATTCTTTGGGAAGGGGGCCTCTCTACCCACTTCATTTCACTATTTAGCTTCCAGAGGAAATTGTCAGCAGTATTTCTACTAAATTTGTATATTTGGGACTAAAAAAAATCAAGCCTGTTCTTCTCCTAGACAAACAAACCTGTTTCTGGAACTTTTGGAAATTCTATCCTGCAACCATAATAGCATGGGAGAGGTAAACATGGTTTTGTGGGTCAGTGGCAGAGAGACCTAAGGAATTTTCACCAAGTCTCCTATGGAAACAGAGGAGAGAAACTATAATTTCCTTATGTTCTTGAGAAAGACAGATAATTTTGCTGAATCTGAAAACCAGGAGACCAAAACAATTTCACTGTCATGAGAGAAAACATTACAGCAGAATTCAGCATGAGTTTTTATGTGACAATTAAGTATGTTCAAGGATATCTCAATGAATGTCTGTGTAGAGGTCAGAGAATGCAAAGAATATGATGTGGCATTGAACATATCACTGAAAACCAGTTAAGGGATAATCATAACCAAGGAAGAAATTCTTACTATGCCTTTACTTGCTGTGTGACTTTAAACAAGTTATACCGCATCAGTAAAATGTAAGAAATGATGGTACCTACTAGTGTGTGATGATGATTAAATAAGTATATAGTCTCCAAAATGCTATAAAAATTTGAAAAATACATGTTTACTATACATGTGTCTTCTTAAAAAAAAGACTTAAGTATGTCTTATAACTCTATCTCATTTCTGAATCATTTGCTTTTAGGCATATCACTCTGCCTTCAAAAAAGAAGAGCAAGATTTTCAAGGGCAGACATAGTCTTTTAACTATGGATGCTTACAAGGGCCCTGTTGGGATTAGTGATTCTGAGAAGGCAAGAAGAGAGAAACTATGACTTGAAAACAGACGAATCTAGTAGAGTCAAATGCCCAACTATTCATAACCTAAGTTGATCATACAAGGTCTGACAATTAAGTCTGGGAATTTGCTACTGTAAGCTTATGGACGCAGCACTATACAAACAGCTTGCTAAGGTATCATAACCTTGGTATATCAGTGTCAATATGTGACCATTCTTACTGAGTGACATTCATTATTGCTGCAAGTTTTTCTGTGCTATTGTAAGAATGTTGGCGCTTAAATTACAGTAAGGAGCAAACATTTATAAATTTCTTATTAAACTTGCCAGGAGTAAAAGTGAAGTCAGGTACATGTTAGTCCAAGTTTTTTTCATGCCATGAAGAAAACAGCAGTATATAAAATGGATTAAATAGTTTTCTGAGGGGTGAAAAGGTGTTGCTGATGAATAGAGGTCATGGCAACCAGTAATAAGTAGAATTGGCAAAAACATTTTACAAATTCATGTGATTGGTGTCAAGGTCATTGGCTGACTGTAAGAAGCACAGCAGACCAAGTAAACATTGATAGAGATACAGGAAAATCTTAACTGAAAATCTTGGTCAAAAACTCATGGCTCTAGGATCACTGCAATGCATCAACTCACACAGCACTGTCTGTAAGGAAATTTTTAGCCAGTAAACAAATAACTGTATTGGAACATGCTCTCTATTCACCTTATCTGGGCCCTAATAACATTTTTCTTTACTCAAAGATATGGAAAGATTGAAAGGAAGACATTTTGATGACATTCAGGACATCAAACATAATAAGACAACAGCTTTGATGGACATTCCAGAGAAAGAGTCCCAAAATTGCTTTGAAAGATTAATCAGGTACTGGCATCAGTGCGTAGCTTTCCAAGGGCGATACTTTGAAGGAGATCATAGTGATATTCAGCAAAGAGTTATTTCATATAGCACGTTTTCTAGGATGAATTCACAATCTTAATTGTCAGACTTCATGAGGTAATTTTTCTTCATTTTTCATTCTCCTCTTAATTGAAGTGTTCTTAAGTGAGTCATTTAGCCTCTGTGATTAGGGACTACTGTAATTTTATTGATATTAATGACAATTTATACAATGAATAAATTAGAAGTGAGACATACATGTATAGGTCTACACAAGTGTCAGTGAACTTGTATTATAGAATCAAAACACAAAGGTGAGGCATGGGGTGCATTTTGAGAAAAGTTGGGCCAGAAAATGGTGGTTGAGAGGGAGATACATCTATTCAAAGCTCTGTAATGGTGACATGTGGTATTTCCTGGGACTTTAAGACTACATTACATTTTGTAAAAGGAGAGAAATTGATACCTTCAATTTTTTTTTAGTGCTTTCATTGATGGATTCGTGTCAGGGAAATCATTCTGGCTTGTACTTTGCATAGTTTGGTAGGTCTTACGGTTCACTCTGGTCTTCTAAGCCAATCATTTCTTTAAACTGTGCAAGAAGATTATTTATTTAAAAAAAATGCTATTGCTTTAGGGCCTCCAATGATGTGTAAAAAATATAAATTCAACAATTAAATGGCAGTAAATTAAATTAACTCTAGTAGCTGTAATTTTCCTTTAAAAGCACAGCAGAAGTATTAGGCATTAGAGAATGCCATGTGAAGCCTATTATTTTTTCTTATGATTTTAGTTATTTAATATTTTGATTCTCAAAAGAATTAGGTTGCTCAGCTACATCTTTATATGATTTAAGTCTTTCATATTAAATGCATCTATTTGGTATAACTATAAACTTTTTCTATTTGATAATGTCTATCTATATTAATAGCTTGTCAATTTCAATTAAATCATTCAAAACATCAACCATGAATAGAACCACATAACAAAAATATCATAATTACCAATATGAACAAATATTTACTACAAAAAATTTGTCACCATATAACATTGATTATAGCTTGTTTAAAATGTGTAATTCCATACCTTCATTTTTATCTAATATTCATCTAATAGTATGAGTTTTTTGTAGTCTGGAAGGATTTCATTTTCCACACTTCACAGTAGTTGACATGTTGTGGTTGTAGTTTGAGTTGAATTAAGTGAACACATGGTACTTGGGATGGTGATTTCTCAGTTTTAGTTCTTACCCTTCAGTTCAAGTATCATATTCAAGCAGAACATTCTTAAGATTATTCCTTTTATTTTTATTATATATTTTTTATCTGAATGTCTAGATTTGAATTTTAAGTCACAAGTATAGTATATGATGCTTTGAGGATGAAGTATTACCTACAATGATCAAAGTAAAAATTGAGAATAATTCTGGCTGGTAAGTACAGCAAGAATTTTCATTTATTTTGTTTGCTTAGATAATGATATTGAAAATTGGAGTCAAGGATTTATAGAACACAAACTTGTTTTCTAAACTTGAGAAATTCATGTAACTTTTCTGCCTCAGTTTACATGTATGTAAAGTGGGGATAATATGAGCAATTTAGTGATGAGATTCAAAATGAAATATATAAATATATATAAATATCTGAAAAGTGGTTAACATTATATAAGTGTTAGCTGTTTTAAATGTCAAGATTATACATAAACTAATTAATAAAACATGATTACATTTTAAAATTTGAAGCATTGAAGTTGTTTTCTTTGGTAAAGATTGTCGCTTATTTTCTAGGAACCTAATAATGTGAGATACGATTTCATGCACACAGTATTCAGTATCTATGATATAAAGTCTCATGTCAGTGTCCTTTTTTCATACAAAGAAAGTTTTATCAGTTATCCTAAACTGAGCCAGATGCTCTCTGTTCCCAGAGATTTGCAGAAATGGGGATTCCTTAGTCCTCAAAGCAAGCAGTCCTTCAGTCACGAGGAATCTCACAAGCTTTCCCAGATCTCTGGGGAAGTTTTCTTCCACCTTTGTGTTGCCTTAAAACTATTTAGAATTGAGAATAGTCTTATGTGGAGAGAGTTACTGGTAATTTTTTCTTTAGTTATGTCTATGTGTGTTAGCGCGCACGATCGTGTGTGTGTGTGTGTGTGTGTGTGTGTGTGTGTGTGTTGAAAGAGCGAGAGACAATTGTAGATACTATAAAAGTCTTATAGCTTTCTTTTCCTACATATTTTTTCTATGATATCTTAGGACTTTTAGTGGATTGATTGAAACAATGACAGAATTTTGGTCGTCACAGCTGTGGGAGCAAAGTACATTTTAAAGGTAGTCTAGGAATAGGGTTTTAATACTGACTAATCATGGTTCAGGACTGTCTCTAAGCTAAAATTCACTAGGACTTCCTGAAGATTTCTCTATTGTCTCATATGTTATGATGCTCATTTTTCTGACATATATTGTATTTATTTATTTATTTGTTATGTCATAGTTATTATTATTATTGTGACTGAGCCATGAGTAAGCCTTTCGATAAATGAGAAGAAAAAGGCAATGTGTTCAGGATGATTTTCATAGAGCTAAGAGATTTTTCTGAAGATAAAACCTAAATTGTGCAGACTCTCAAAACAAACCCCAGACGCGGTCTGGGTCATAAAATTTATTGATTTAATAAAGAATGTTTTTAGGGGAAAAGAGGGAAAAAAATCAAACCTTAGAATCCCTTGTAATTGGCAAGGAAAAGGATTGGAATCAGACCTTTGGCTTGGATCTCAGGTCAGCCACTTAGGTGTGTAACTTGTTCTCTCTGAGACCTCTATGATTAAATTTGACAAATATAAAGAGGCTTCTTTGTAATGTATGAAGGTGTAAAACTATGATTATCAGGTCATAATCATGTGGTCTCTTTCCTAGGCCTGTTTTAGTCTCAGATCCTCGCCTGGCTCAGGGGAAGCCCTTATACCTGGAGCTGCCATTACTCACAATTCCTGGAGCAAGGTACTGGATTGGGCTGAGATAAAATGGTTCTTGGACTTTGACAAACATCACTGTCACCTGATGGAGACCTGTCCTCTGAGAATCAGCAGTGGGATACTGCCCATAAAATTGCATTTCTAGCGCACACTCACCATGATGCCCCGTCTGCTGATCTGAGAATCGCACTTTGGGAGACTCTCTGTCCCGGGAACAGTGAGCCCATCACTTTTAGGTACCCAGAGTGAGAGGATCTTTCTCTCATAGAGGAAAACCTTGTTTCCCTAAAGAAAGGAAAGAATGAACAAAATAAAGGAAGTAGGAAATGCCCTCTCCTTGGGTCCTATAACAAGGCTTCTTAGCATTCATTGGTCCCTGCGACTTTGCAGCCAGCTGTGAGGAAGGAAGCACTATCTCAGTCTATTTGGGCTGCTATGACAAAATAACACAAACTGGGTGACCTATAAATAGCAAAAATGCATTTCTTATGTTTTGGAGGCTGGTAAACCCAAGCTCAAGGAGGGTGCTGGCAGATGGCTGGCTGGGCAGGGCTCACTTCCCATTTCATAGGATGGAGCCTTCTCCCAGTGTCCTCACATGGCAAAAGAGAGCAGCTTCCGTGGGCCTCTGTTAAGGACACCAATCCCTTTCATGAAGACTCTGCCCATGACCTAATCACCCTCCCAAAGATACCACCCTCTAATGCCATCACATTGGTGATGGGATTTCAAAATAAGAATTTTGGGGGGAGACACAAACATTTAGACCATGGCAAGAACTATATTGGAAGAACAGGAAACTGGGTTCCAGAAAGAAAAAGAAAATACTGTCTAAGTAATACAGGGTTTCCCCATTCAGGGCTGGACTGGGACCTCTATTTTCTAGGCCTGGGTGAGTTCAGAAATCAGTCTCATCACAGATACCCAGCTCTCTCACTGTGCTCGAGCAAGGTCATGGAAAAAGCATCCTGATCGGTATGTCATCTGAGCAGTTCCTCTGGAGTAGAGAGCACACACCCTCATGCCTCACCTGGGTGAGGACTGTAAGGACCACATTCCTTTGCTAATTTTAGGATTATTTTCTGCCCATAGGCCTCTGGCTTATCGTGAAAAGTTTCAAACATACATTCCCATAGCCCCCCACTGGCAGGACAGAAAAAGTAGTATATAAAACCCTAGACCAAAGGCCCACTTGTGGTCCCCCTTTTCTGCTTTTCTGTCTCTTTTATCTTTCAGTAAACTCTGTCCTTTCACTTACTCATGTGGTCCATGGTTTCATTCTTTGAATCTTGAGATCAAGGGCACAGAGAAATTCCGGCTATATAAGTAATGCAGCTAAATGGCAGATCTGAGGTTCAAACTGAAGCTCTGACTCCATTTTGCTGACTCCTTTCCCAGGACCCTCTTTTAAAAAACAATTTTTTTTAATTGGACAAGAAAGTGGGTTAATGGGATTCATCCTACTCATTAACAGAACTTGGCTTTGAGCAGGTTCATGAAATTTACTTTAGTAACATATGTTGAATGGAGGTGAACTCATAGGTTATCGTTAATGAAGAAAGAACTTTCCCTTTCCAGCCACTGTTCCCCCTCCTGTCCTGGGGTCAGGCTATCCCTACTCTTTTTCTCTGTCCTCTGTCATGATGATGCTTAGCTTGTCTGGGTGACGGCCATGCTCTTCACAGCATGGTTCCTAGAGTGGCAGCTTCATCATCTTCATCATCTGGGGGCCTGTCAGAAATGCAGAACCTCAGGCCCACTTCAGACCAACTATGGAATAAGAATCTTCTGCTAAAGTTTCTCAGAGGATTCATAGGCACATTCAAGTTTGAGAAAAACCGGTGCACAAAATCACAAGAAAAAAGAGCTGAGGAAAAAAAATACCCTCCCACAAACGCTTTTCTCATCTCTCCCTACAGGTATAATGTGTCTGCTTTGCCAAAAATCAAGTGACTAGATATAGATGATTTTATATCTGACTTATCTGTTCTGTTCTATTAGTCTATATCTCGTTTGTTGAGCCAGTACTACGCTGTTTTGGTCGCAATATCTGTGTATCATACCTTACAGCAGGGGTGCCCAACTTGTGGTCCACAGGCAGCACACTGATTTTGTAAGGACTTTTTTGCTTAGCTGTGGTGTCAGGTGTCATGAATAGTATGTATGGACCTTTCATTGCTAATCAGCTTCTGTTAGTGTTTGCAACTTTGCTATGTGGCCCAAGTCAACTCTTTTATTTTTTTATTTTTTATTTTTTAAATTTTATTAAATCATAATTGTGTACATTCGTGCAATCATGGGGCACAATGTGCTGACTTCATAGACAATCGAATATTTTCATCGAACTGTTAAACATAGCCTTCATGGCATTTTCTTAATCAGATATGAAGACATTGGTATTCTACATTTAGTAAGTTTCACCAGTACCCTTCTAAGATGCACTGTAGGTATGACAACACCAATTACCCTCCCTCCACCCATCCTCTCTTCTCCCCTCCCTTTCTCTTTTCCCCGTATTCTTGTGCTATAATTGGGTTTTAGCCTTCATATGAAAGCTATAAATTAGCTTCATATTAGGGCTGATGCTGGAATATATTCTTCTTAGTAAAGTATCTCAAGAATGGAAGAAAAAGTATCCAATGTACTCAGCCCTAATATGAAGCTAATTTATAACTTTCATACGAAGGCTAAAACCCAAGTCAACTCTTATTCTTCTAATGTTTGGCAGCAAAGAAAAAGTGGAACACCTCTGATTTACTCCTCTGGTGTATGCCAGACTATAGAAAGGGGGGTGTTCAGTTTACAGTCTGGAATAATGATGCTTCCAGATTTGTTCTTTTGGCTAAAAGTTGTTTTAGCTATTAAGCCTGTTTTGTGGTTCCAAATGAAGCATAGAATTATTTTTTTCTGTGAAAAATGACGTTAACATTTTGATAGGGATTGCTTTGAATCTGCAAATCATTTGGGGTAGCATGGACAATTTAACAACATTGATTCTGCTGATCCATGAGCATAGTATGTTTTTGCACTTATTTCATCATCAGGAATTTTCTTCCTCAGTGATCTGTAGTTCTCTTTGTAAAGATTTTTACACCTCTCTGATAAAATATATTGATACTGTATTGTACTTTCTTTATGGCTATTGTGAATGGTGTTGAGTCTCTGAGCTGTCATCTACATTTTAAGTTTATAAAGTCCTTCGGAGTAGGGACTTGGTTGGTATCATTTAGTGGCATTTCTAACATGTAGCCTAACATGTAAATCACATGTAAAATCACAAATTACTATTATAGTAATTTCACAAATAGTAAATCACAAATTACTATTTGTTGAACCAATGATTCTAAAATCACTACATCAGGTTCAGATTTCCCTGGAGCCTGAGGATCATTACTTCTATCTTGACATTTCCTGATAATTTTTCTGGGCACCTCTAATTTAAGATATGTAAATTGATTTCTCATTTGTATCTATTGCACCTCTAGTTTTCTTTCCGAGGATGGCATCCCATTTTACTGGTCATAGGTGTCCCTAATCTCATATTCAATCAATTACCAAGTCATGGCCCCCTAATAACTACAGAATCCATCCTTTTCTCTCTAACATCATTTATGCCACCGTGGCTCCTTGTTTACAGCCTGATCATTTCTTGACTGATTTATTTTAATGGTATTTTTATTGCCACTTGTCTATTGTTTCATGTCCCTATGTTCCATGTATCTATTCTTTACACTACCTCCAAAATGTCCAAAATTTAAACCTAACCAAGCCATTATTTTTCAATTTTTCTTTTTGCTTATGAAAATTCTTATGCCCTTCACCAGGACAGAATTTAATCTTCATAGAGTATTTTCCAAGGTGCTTCATTATTTGGGCCTTGCCTTCTTCTCCATGCTCACGTTACCTCTTTCCTCCATGGGCTCACTCTGTGACTTGCAGTTCTATAATAAATGCAATATTCTGTCTCTTACATCCAGAACTGACTGATCTTTTGCCACCCTTTCTATACCTCCCTTTCCTGAAAATCTTCACTCTGCTTCAGGACTCAGGTGGTGCTTTTGTTGCTAAAATACCTTAGATGTTTCTAAGTTGGGCATTTCTTCCATTTGTGGGCATAGATCTGGTGCACATCTTCATGACAGTGTTTGTCATGCTGCATCACAACTGTGTGTATTTATCAGGTCAACCTGTGTTTTGCCGTTAGAAAAATCCAGACACTTTTATCTTTATATCTGTATGACATCATAGTGCAGGAATGATTGTAGATCTTCATTATATATTTTTTGAATTGAATGAACATTTTGGAGGCAGCTATTTCAAACAAGGGCCTGAAAGGAAGTCTAAAGATTAGAAATACCTCTTGAGAGCAGAGATCATCTCTTTTTACCAGTAAGTTCTCAGAGCTTAGCACAATCTTTGAAATATAGTATGTACATTATAAATATTTGTTGAAGAAATAAAGAAATAGGGGCAATGAAAGATGAATAGATGTTGTTGAAAGTATTGCTATATAAAATTAATTCTCTGTTTGAGAAGGTGTTATTGCCACCTGCTTCATTTCTCTTGCTTCTGTCTTCTCCTTCCTGCAATTGGGTATGGTGACAGGTCTACCTGTAGGCCCAGGCACGTGCTAGCTCTGAGCTGGGTATGACAGAAACAAGAGCTGTCCCCTCAGATCTACCCTCCTGGGATTCAGTTTTGTAGATTATCAAAGTCCGGTCCATCAACCAATAAGTTCTGTGACTGTGTGTCAGCAACTTATTAATAACAGCCTTGGGTGAGCAGGGCATATTTGGCAGGGTTATTTCATCATCCTTCCTATCAGTTTCAATTTCATCTGCTATATTTCTATACATTCCAACTTCCCAGATTTGACTTCCTTCATATATAGCTCATAGGCATCTTTCTGTGTCCTTCAAATATCACACCCTGCTACCTGCACCATCCCTGAATTATTAGAATTATCAACTACTCAATCATTTCTGATGCTGAATCTATATATCTTTGTTTTTACCTCCCTCTAATCTTGTATTTCATCAGGTAAGATAAAAGAGTGTTGGTACTTTTTTATTTTTAATCCTATGAGGCAAATCTTGTCATTGTGGTAGTTGTGATGAGCCATTCCTTTCATAAAATAAGCTATGCATGCTGAGTATTTCTTTAAGCATACCTGTTTAAGTATTTTCTTAGAATATTTTTCTTAACGAGACATTGCCAGTGTTCTCACATATAATTATTAATGCTTTTATAGTGCTGAATTTTTGGAGGCCCTCTTACATATCATCCTTAGAGAGAAGCAAACATCTATGACTTAATACTTCATAAATAACTGAATAATTATAAAACTAAATAAATAAGAGAGAAAGGAAAAAATCTTTTAAAAAATAGAATTATATTAAGGTGAAAACATTTTCTTCTATAAAGAACGGAAGAGGGAAGAAGGAAGGAAGGAAGGAAGGGAAGGGAGAGGGAGTAAGGGAAGGAAGGAAGGGAAGAAGAAAGGAAATCTCTTCTTTGTAGAGGAATTGCAATTATTAAATGTGAAAGAAATAAGGAAAGTTGAAAATCACTAATGGGCAACACCACAGTAATAATTGCAGGCAAGCTACACCAATGACTGATAAAATTATTGGGCAGAAGTTGGAGGAGAAACACAGTATTGACATAGTTTCGAAGTATGTCCCCTAGGAATTTATTAAGTACAAAAGAAAAAATAGTAACTTTACTGTGGAGCAAACTAACAGACACACATAGTATTGCCAAAAAAGCATAATGCTTAAGTTAATCATGAAATAACACCAAGAGGGGAAAAAACAAACAACTACAACAAAAACCAGAAACAAAGACAGAAACAAAAACAATGAGATGGCAGTCTACAGGATCCCTGACAGGTCCTCTTCAAAAGTGTCAAGTCACAAGAAACAGGACTATGACAGATCAGACAAGGAGAGACAAGGTGTTGTCACAAACTAGAGAAGATGAAAGAGACACAACAACTTAGTGTATAAAAAATAACGTGAAGGGGAAAATGCGTAAAAGTTGTAGCTGTCTGTAGTTGAGCTCACAGTGATAAACCTATGTTCATTTCTAAGTTTTGATAATAGCACTTTGTTTATGCAAGATGCTAAAACTAGGGGAAACAGGGTGAAAGATAGATGAAAATTCTATGTAATAGTTTTACAACTTTTCTTTAAGTCTGTATTTATTTCAAAACAATGTCCTTAGGTTAAAAAATGAAAAATGGCTTAAGAGAGAGTGTGGCTTGTTGAAGATGTTTAAGAAAGTCTAGGCAGCCTTCATCAGTCATGTAGCCTCAGTCTGAACAGGCCATCCAAAGATGTACATGAATTCCTAGGCTGCATAGAAATGAACTCTACCCAAATCCGAGACATGTGTGATAAACCCCATCTAGTTAACATATTGTTCTCTTGAGACAAGGCATAGAAAAATTGAGTTCTATCCCTTGGTTCTTAATCACATAGGGAAAAAAATAGAAGTACTTATTTCTTCTTTTGTCTGGCCAATATTAACCTTGAAGGACTGACTGCTTGGCTTTCTCTGAATGTTGACAAAACATTCTGGCATGATTGCTTGGTGAAGGCCAAGGTGGAATCAGACACGGGAGACCACATTTTGCTAATCTTCCAGAACTCATGAATAGCACCACTGCCTCAATAGATAAGGAAAAAGAAAATGTTTTCAAAAAGCATTTGACAAGTTTTCACATCGAAAATTTATATCTAAAACAGACTCAGGAGATGGGAGGTAAAACAGCATATTGTAAGCCGAAAACAATTTAAGAGTAGTAGACAAAAAGCAGTCATAGATGGCAGGCCCAGCTTTGAAGGGGGTAAGAACACGAGTGCTTTCTAGAGCTCTGGGAATAAGCCCTACCTATTTTGGGACATGTGCAGAGGAGAAAAGATCATTGAACGTGCTGGTGATGCTAAAATTGAAGTCTTAGCAAATGATAAGGTACGATCTTATCAGATTGAGAAGGATTTGAATTGGGGGTGATTAAGGCAGAGGATGCCAAACGCAGTTCAGGTGTAAAGATACAAACTAATAAGCACAGGATCAAGGAGCCAATTATGCAGAACATACACCCAGAAAAGGATTTGGAGGATATTGTGGGAAAACCTGCAGAACCATCAGCATAGAGCGCAGCTGCATTAGAAAAACACCCGGGATTTACCAGGTGATCTCATCAAAGGGAGATGCAACAGAGGAGAAAGTGGTACTGTAACTTTGGAGGGCATTACCTTGATTCCTATTTGAATATCGTGTACACTGCTGAACTGAACAGAGGAAATAGAATAGTCTTGGGGATGGGGGAGGCAGTAAAGGAAAACATTTAATTGGGAAACTATTTCCATTTTAGTTTCATTGGGAAATGGTGGATTTCATGCTAGAGTTTTTAAAAATTGAGTGTTCTCAAGAAAATTTTTGAGATGTGGAAAATGGTGAGAATGGTATTGTTTAGATGCATGCATTGTTCTAGTGGTAGGCTCAAATATCCTTTGAAAGACTCAACCAGAGGTTTACTGTACTCCTGGTGTGTTGGTATGGACATACAGAGGCATAATTCAGCCCCAGGGTCAATACAGGGGAACCAGAGCAGAACTATTTAATGCTACACACAAGAAAAAACCTGCCAGGAAAACACTGGAGATGTGGAAAAGCAAATGAATTGAAGTGACACTGAGACTTATTTTTGGTGAAGGAGGTGATTAAAAATCATTGTTAAAAAAAAAAATCACAGGGAAAAGGAAGTGAGAACAAATTTTAAATGACCAGTTTTGACAAGCAAAGTTTTCCTAATTGCAAAATCCTCACATATAAACTAGAATGTAGCTATGTAAACAAGCTTTGAAGTTTTCCATTTATTTATATTTGTGGGTTGCTGATCTGATTCTGCCACAGGGAATGTGAATCCATTTTAATGTAAGTACAGTGCATGCCAATTTCACACAGCTCAACCTAACATTCTGTTTCTCATGGTCTACTCGATTCAGTAAGTGTGAGTGACGCACGGAGTCTGGCTGCGTCCATCCCCACACAAAGCAAAGCAAAAGCAGAAGCAATTTTACTGATCATTTAGAATTAAAAATAACTTTGCTTGTGAAATATCTGGACAAGGAAAGCAAAATATTGAGCCTTGTTTACCTTTGGATATCCCATGCGGTTATCTCAGCTCTCCTCTTTACGTCCCAGGATAAAGAATCAGAGATTTCTGGCTGGGAGGAACCTTAAGAATCCTTTAGTATAATCCTCTTAAACTACAGATAAGAGCGATTAGGAAAGTTACCCCAACTTTTAAAGGTAGTTAGAAGGAAGCCTAAAACTGGATTCTTGATTTCTAATTTAGCATTTTAACATGCAAAGGTGCGGCCTCCTAAATTTATAAAACCCCTTTGGTGGTGTACTTCTGCAATAATGTTTACGTATCATTTTCATGTTTTCAATTCAAGTTTATGCCTCCCTTTTCCACAGTAGGAAATCTAGGATTTCATGCAACATGACAGTGTCCAAGAGCCAGTGGACAGCACCACAAAGGTCATGTGCACACCACCTCCAGGAGAAAACTGATCTCCGACAGTCACTCTGGGAGGAGATGTGCCTGCCCTGTTGGCACCATTCTTCACACAGAGTCCCATGCCATGGGGCTCACAACAGCAGTGGGAGCCTGAACTACTTTGTGTATCTAACAGCAGCTTTACTGAGACCTAACATGACTTGAGCAAGTTAGGCCTTCTTTCTAAGTCCGGTTTCTTCTTAAGGGAAAGACTAGGATCAGATGATCTCTAAAGTTCATAAAGATTTAAGATTCCAGTATGTGATTATAGTGTGGATAAGGAGGGGGAGACGACTGTAGTCAAATTTCTACTTGGATGATCTTTAGGAGGTCACTTGGTTGAAAATCAACATGCAATTTTTCAATAAGTCCAACACTACTAATTTCTCCTCTGAAACAGATGGCATTTGGGGGTGCAGGAGGGTAAGCATTACATAAAAGAGATACTTTGCATTGAAGGGCAATGATGTGTGAAAAAGTAGTACTACTTCATTAATGTACAATCACACTCTTCTGTGCTCAGCTTTTCCATGAAATCAAGTGAAGGAACCATCTCTCACACCTTGCTCTCCAAGATCTAGAACGTGGATGTACAGAATCCAGTATTCATACAGAAGTGTAGCTATCCACCTTGCACAGAGTAAAATATTTGCATAATTCCTAATTTTAAAAGGTGTTGTAAATTATAATTTGTTTTTAAATAATTTCTTCATTTGACAAAAGACAACAACAGAAACTTTTCAAAGCAAGATGGTCTAATGGCCAATGAACGCATGAAAAAAATGTTCCTCATATCTAATTATTAGGGAAATGCAAATCAAAACAACTTCAAAGAGAATGCCTTTTATCTGAAAGTCCCCAAACAACAGGTGCTGACATAGAGGCAGAGAGAAAGGAACATTTATATGCTGTTAGTGGAACTGCAAACTGGTAAAAGCTTTATGATAGATAACTCAAAGAAATCAAGGTTGATCTACCAGCTGATGTAGCAATCCTACTGCTGGGTACACACCCCAGGAAATAAGGTTATTTTATAAAAAGGACACCTGCCCTTGAATGTTTTAGCGCCACAATTCACCATTGCAAAGATGTGGAACCAACCCTAGTGCCCATCACTACATGAATGGAAGGATAGACTGTGGTATGTGCATGCCATGGCGTACTACTCAGCCATAAAGAACATCAGTGATCTCATATCTTTTGTGACAACCTGGAAGGAATTGGAAACCATTCTTTTATGTGAAACATCACAAGAATGGACAAACAAGTACATGTACTCAGTACTAAGTTGGAACTAACTGATCAACACTTACGTGCACAAATGGAAGATCTCAACAAAAATCAAGCTGGGGGTGAGGAGGAGGAGGCAATGGGTAAATTCACACCTTGGGTACAATCACACTATTTGGGTGAAGGTTGCACTTACAACTTTGACTCAGTCTGTACAAAGTATGTAAATGAAACTGTGTACCTCCTAATTCTGAAATTAAAAACAAATTAAAAAAGAATAATTTCTTCCTTTGACCTAATGGACTTACCCTATTTTTTTTTTTTTTTTTTTTTTTTTTTTTGTGGAGACAGAGTCTCACTCGATCGCCCTTGGTAGAGTGCCGTGGCGTCACACTGCTCACAGAAATCTCCAACTCCTGGGCCTAGGCTATTCTCTTGCCTCAGCCTCCCGAGTAGCTGGGACTACAGGCGCCCGCCACAATGCCCGGCTATTTTTCTGTTTTTGCAGTTCGGCCGAGGCTGGGTTTGAACCCGCCACCTTCGGCACATGGGACCGACGCCCTACTCGCTGAGCCACAGGCGCTGCCCGGACTTACCCTATTGCCCAAGTATTAATTTGTGAGTCTTCTGCCAAAATGTCTCTATCATGTTAAAAATCTCTGAAGTATTAATATCAACATAAGATGATATCACATTACATTTACATAATTACAACATAAGGACTCAGTACTTATGGAAATCTTTTCATGCATATTCTTTAAATGTTACATATAGCAGGACAACTTTGTTTTTGCTATTGAATATCTGTCCAACTATTCAGATAACACTTGGTTACACATTCAAAGCAATGCAAGAGTAGAATTTGTTACTGTCATGAACAGCCACAGCCAATGCCTGACTTTGAACTTTGCACTGTCATCCTAAGGTTTCCTTAGGAGTTAAGAGTGACTATTTACTGGCTGTGATTTAAAAGTGCAGTGAAATAATATTGAATTATTTTATAGCAGTAATTCACAGATATTTTAGATGTGCCCACCACAAGGCTTCAGACAGCCAAATTCATTATTTATTCTGTAATATTTTAGAAAGATGCTGAAGAATTGTTATATACTGTTTGGTTCTTTGTGCTTTCCAAGTAATGAAAAAAGAATTACACACATGACACAGTAGGATGCTGAAGAAACAGCTTTAAATTTCCCCTCCTTCCCTGCTCACCCATTTTGGGAGCTTAGAAGCAAAACCTTTCAGAACTCGCTGTTATTAATGACAGTGTGGTTGTTGATATATAGTCTCCTTGATTTTCTTGCTTATTTTTTTCTCATACTTTATATGTAAGAGGTGGTATTTGGTTGTTGCCTAAGGGATTGTTCTTCTTTTACATGTGGCTAGATTCCTTATACAAAGCTCTGCTAAGACAATACTTTTAGTGGATTTAATTAAATAGTATTTAATAAAAAATATTTTAATGATTTCACCTATATGATTATAAAGAAATTTATTTTGTGTTTAAACACAATATTCAATGTTTTGGCTATTTTTCGGAACCCAAGGGATGAGGTAATTGATATGAAAAATAGATATTTGTAGAATGCTTAAATGTCTACATTTTAATTTTAATTAAATATAATAAATATATATCACTGATATTTGAATAACTGCACACAGATAATTCCTTTGTGTATTGCCATGTGCTACATTCATGTGAAAGAATGACTGACAAAATTCAATGATATTCAACTATTTCATACAACCCAGAACACTTTTGCCACCTTTAACTTTTAGAAAAGTGCAAACATCTGTGTAATTCTCCTTATTATTACATTAAACATAATGCAGCCTATATATTTCCCATTGCTTTACACACTGATGTAAAGATGTCCGAGACTACTAGTTGTGGGATTCCACTCAGGCCCAGCTAATTGGGTCAATGCTAAAATTAATCAGAATACAGGCTTAAAATAAGGAGTATAAGTTAAACCTCAGAATTTGTTTTAAAATATGCATTTTGGATATGAAATAGTCACTTAATGATTAGTGATATTAAAACTGATAAGGAAGAAAAGCAACAATAAAACTTCCTGCCAGAAACTTTTCACTTATCTAGGCACCCGCACCCATTTCACTCCATGTTATTTTTACTAGAAATGACCATACCAAATATAACCCCCCAAAAATAATAGTTTTGCTTCACTTGCTTCGCCTACAGTGCCAGGGGGATAGATTTAATGATCTTATAGGTCTTTTCAATCTCTCTAATATTTGTGAAATGGCAACTGTCAATGTTCAACCAGAAATTGCTGAAATAGCACAACTTTTTGAAATGGATAATATCTCATAGGACAAGAGCCCAGAAATGGAAAGAACAACCATAAACCTCACTGAAATTCATCTCAACAGAAGGCCAACTTTACTTTTCAGCTAAATAAAACAACCAACTTTAAAAATGCTATCAGGGAGTCAAAATCAGTCATTCTGGAAACCTTGGTGCTAACAGTCTCGTGTGCGCCAAAGAGTACGGAGACTCTCCCAAAGCGCTTATTCTTCCAGTTGGACTTTTGTTGTTGGTTTGTATGTATGTCAGATGAAGAAGGAGGATCAATTATGTATGTCCTAGGTTTAATTAAGTTTAATGTTGGATATGACTTAGACTCTGCCTATTTGTTTATTTATAAAGCTGTAATTTTTCATACATTTAAATAGAGCACTATAGAAAGGAGAAAGATAAGTTAAAGTACTTCTGGTTAATTAAACAATTAAAAGCTATCTCTTTTTTGTGTTCCAACATAAAGTCTGAATTTCTAAATATTATCCATACTTGACAATTGATTTTTTTTTTTTTTGTCTTTGTTTTTTGGTCTGTTTGACTGTTTTGGGGACGGAGTCTCACTCTGTCACCCTGAGTGGCGTGCCATGGTGTCATAGCTCACAGCAACCTCAAACTCTGGGGCTCAATTGACCCTTTTACCTCGGCTCCCTAGTAGTTGGCACTACAGGTGCTAGTCACAACACCCAGCTAGTTTTCCTATTTATAGGCAAGATGGGGTCTCACTTTTGCTCAGGTTGGTCTCCAACTCCTGACCCCAGGCAATCTACCCAACGCTGCCTCCCAGAGTGCTAGATTACAAGTGTGAACCATTTTTTAAAATGCTAGGTCTGGAGCCCAAAGGAGAGATATTTGAGAGAAAGAATGCATGGAGAAAAGAGTCCAGAATACTCTCCTTTCACCGCTAGACATTTGATAAATTTTATATTGTGCAAGTGGATAGGCAATGAAATCAAGCAAAAGTCGCTGAAAATGAATTGGGTTTTCGGCAGTCTCCCAGTGCTGAGGATATTCTAACTAGATTTTAGAAATTAGAAAAGAAGAATCCTAGAAATCATATAGGACACGAAAGAGAAAGTTGAGAACAGGGAGAAGCAGAGTGGAAGAGACCTGTACAACTTGAATCTCAGTAGCTCATTCCTTGCTTAGATTAAGGTGATTTGTCTCAATTCGGGCTACATGTAAGAAAAGAAGGCAAACATATTCTCCAGAGCCTCCTCAGTTTACCTTGCACAGTATTAATCCTTTGATGGAAAAAAGTTACAGGAACCCCAAAGAGAATGAGGAAAAAAAAAAAAACTCACCTAAAATTTCCAGATCAACTCATTGGTGTTACTGGACACAGATTTTCAAGTAACTGTGATTATCATGCTCAAAACAATAACTGACAAAAGGAAATATTTTACTGGAAAACTGAAATTTATAAAAACAAACGAAATGAAAATTGTAAAATGTCATAATAAAAATTAAAAACTAGTAGTTGAATTTGATCACAGAGTGAACACAGTATAAGAATGATTTTTGTCTGCTTGAAGATATGATAGGAGGAAATATTCAGGCTCTCGTGTGAAGATCAGAAAGGATGGAAAATTTATAAAACTTGTATGGAACATATCAGAAATGTGAAATAATCTAACATATGTGCAACTTAAATCTTTGAAAGGTAGGAAAAATAAAATATAGAAAGACAAAAAATTTATTTCCAAATTGATAAAAGACATTAACTTAAAAATTAAATAGGATGAACACAAACCACTCACCTCTGGATACATCATCATAAAATTGCTAAAAAAGAAAGAAAATACAGAAGGCTAATTAAAAGAAGACAGAGGAGTATAAAATCTATTATTTAAGGATGCAAGAAGAAATACATCCAATTTCTCATTAAAAAAACAGTGGATACCAGTTGGAAATAGAACAAAAATTTTAAGCTGCTTAAAAAAATAGGTAATAGTATAAAATATTGTACCTTTGAAAATGGTCTTTCAATAGTGCTACTGAATTACAGATGTCTCTAAACAAATAAATGCTGGCATAAGAGCCAGAAGATCTAAGTTAAAAAATAAATAAATAAGAGCATTTTTCATGAAGAAGAAAAGTTATTCTAGACAGAAACCCAAAGCTATAGGAATTAATGAAAAAATAAGGTAAAGGAAAATATATGGGTAAAAATAAATATCAGCTAGTCAGAAAACCACAATCATTTTTTATAAGACTAAAACATATGGAGAATTAAAAAGTATAATAACAATAGCATAAAATGTGAGGCTAACATAGAAATAAATATGCATATGAATCATTTATCTAAACTGATCACATGCTGTGCATAAAACCAATCCCTGAAACTTTAAAAGAGTGAAAGTCATTCAGAATGTTTTCCCATCATAGTAGAATTATGTGGAAAGTAATAGCAAAAAGTTGACCTAAAGATCTCGAATATTGAAGATTGGGAAAATTAGAAGTGATAATTGGCCAAAGTATCAGAAGAATTCTCAGTGGATAATAGAAAATATTTCTAATGTATGGTAATAAAAATAAATATATCAAAATTGTAAGATACTGTTGACCTGGTAGTTAGAAGAAAATCTACAACTTAGTTAAATGCATTATATTCGAAGAGTACAAGAAGAGAATCATCACAGATTCTTCAGATCATAAGAAAATATTATGAAAAATCTTATGTCAATAAGTTTGAAAATTTAAATAAAAGGAAAAGTTCCTAGGAAAACAAAACTTACCAATATCGAGACAAGAAGGAAGAAAACAAATTTAAAAAAACTTTATCTGATTGAATCACTAATTAAAAACCTTTACAGAAAGAAAATTTCAAGCTTAGTTCTAATTTCACCAGTAAATTATTTGGAATAGTTAAGGAAGAAATTAACCAGTTTTACACAGATTCTTCCAAAACATAAAAGTAAATGGACCATTTCTCAAATTACATTATGAAGTCAAGGTGATCATAATACCATAACCTGAAGGGATATTAAAGAAAATAAAAATTACATTCCAATTTCACTTACAAACATTGATGTGAAAGTCCTAAATAAATATTAGCAAACTGAATTCCACAACATATAAACAGAATAATAATATATTATAGTTGAAGTGACTTTGGGAATTCAAGATTGATTAAAGTTCAAAAATCAATGTAATTTACCACATTAACAATACAAAGGAAAAAAGTATGATAATGTCATCAAATTAGCAAAATAGTTAAAATTTGATATTCAATAATTTTAACAAATGAGTAGAAACAGAAAAGTCTTCAGCCAATACATGAGATGGGCAAAACAAACATGAACATCCAGTGCATTATACTTGAAGCTGAAGCACTGAGTTCTCTACCCCTGGTATGGAGAAGCAAACAAAAATATTCACTCCCCCGCTGCTATTAAAAAAAAAAAAAAAGTTTCTAGATTGATAACATCTGCTTCATCTGGGAGCTTGTTAGAAATGCAGAATTTGAGGTCCTACTCCAGACTGACTTAATCACAATTTGTCTTTTGAAATTTCCAAGTGTTTCATAGGCACATTGCTTTATGAGAAGGACTTTTTACACCCCCTCTATTCACTGTAATAAGGAGGTTGTAATATAGGCAATAATACAAGGTAAATAAATAGCATGTGCAAGGGCTGGAAAAAAGATTAAATGCCATGATTCAGGGCAAATGACAGTGAATGTAAAAAATTTGAAGATAAAAACAGAGGTAATCTATTAGAAATAATAAGTGAATTTTGCAAACCTACTAGATACAAGTTCAATATACACACACACACACACAAAAAATCAAAAGTAGGCTCGTCACCTGTAGGTCGGTGAGTAGGGCACCAGCCACATACACCGAGGCTGGCAGGTTCAAACCCAACCCAGGCCTGCTAAACAGCAATGACAACCACAACCAAAAAATAGCCAGGCATTATGGCAGGCATCTGTAATCCTGGCTACTTGGGAGGCTGAGGCAAGAGAATTGCTTAAGCCGAAGAGTTTGAGGTTGCTGTGAGCTGTGATGCCACGGCATTCTACCCAGGGCGACATAGTGAGACTGTCTCAAAAAAAAAAAAAAAAGTCAGAAATATTTCTATATACTGAAATAAGCGATAAAATGTGGAAAATTTAAAAATGGAAAAAACTAAGGAAAGATGTTCTCTGTACTGAAACTTATAAAGTATTCCTAAAAGAAAGTACAAACACCTATGGTAGTGAGACTGTTAAAGAGGCTAAAAGCAGATATAAATTTGTTTTTCTCTAAGAGCTGTGACATGAACAATACGGGTTGTGGGCCAGCTGCATTCTAAGGCACTGAAGGATCCACGTCCCATCTCTTTTGTCCTCCTCATCACAGTTGATGCTAAATGTGTTGGGCACTTTCCTCTTTCAGTTTACTGAGAAAAGAAGAGTGAAAATTTAGCAAAAGCTATTTTCTTCTAAACAAATGAAGCTGATAAATCAACTACAGGCCCAAACCTAGCTTCAAGAAAGGCTGGAAAATGTAGTTTCTATCAGGATTGCCTTAAGTGAGCTTTCACTATGGAAAAATGGGACACGAGAAAACAGATTTTGATAAGCAGCTAGCAAACTATGACAGGTTAGTAAATAATAAAGGGCAGGGATATCTAACAAACTAATGCAGATTGGTGTAAAAAATGGGCAGAGCTCACATTGTGGAGAAAACAGCCTGGGCAAACCCTGTCATTAGCAAAGCCTTTATCTCCCTTTCTCCTTCCTCTTCAGGAAGGAGAAAACTTTACAGAATTTACTTGGTTTTTTTTTTTTTTTAATTGAATCATAGCATAGTAAATATCGCTAGCATACAGAATTTCCTTGTAAGTTTCTCCACTAAGTTCCCCTCCCTTCTGCCAACAATCGTGTCTGGCGTGAATTTAATGGTCTGTGAACATATTTGAAAATACAGCAGAACTTAATAAAATAAATACCTTTGGGATATAAAAATCTTTTATGATGGGACTAATCACCCTAAGAAGACTGCTCAAAATGTCAACTTTTCTTTATCGGTTTTGATTAAAGTAAAATGTAGATTATTTTGAAATTAACTATACCAGCTATTAGAGTCAATAGGGTAATATTAATGAGTTAGCATGCAGAGGTAGTAATTGGTCAGAGATTAATAAATAGGTCTGTTTACCAGTTAGGATTAGATTCTATTGACCCAACAAGGACCTCAAATAATTGTATAATATCTTTAACAAGATAGAAATTATTTATTTTCACACAAAAGAAATGTCTACCATATTTCGAGGGTGAGTTCCATTATTAAAATCACAGGAGGTTCACAGGAAGGCCTCTTGAACTCCAGCGCTCATATTGCCATTAGAGGGAGAAGGAAAGAGAAGGGATAAATGGCTAAGTGTCCCCTGTCCCCCAGCTGCCTCCTGACACTCGATGGAAATTTCCTTAAAGTAATAATTTCACCTTATACTACAATGGGATTCTAGACATGCTACTGGGAAAGAAGACATTTGGGAAAATAGCAGAAGGAAGAAGATCACTCTCACCTTCCCTCTGTTCTCTACTCAAGTCGGTCCTAAAACCGGGAAAGAATCTTCTGACCTTTTCCTTAAGTCTGTCTCAAGACCCTCATTCAAGAAGTGACTTCCTTTTACCCAGAGAAAAGGACCCTCATTACCTCTGAAGACGCGGGATCACCAAAGAGAACACATATATATCCTATGACTTTGGTCTTCCTTTCAATGAGTTAACGCATTAATTGATTAGCTGATTTATTTTTTAAACTAGGGATTGTATTAGTCATCTGCTGCTGGATAACAAATGGCTATGAGACTTAGCAGCTTAAACAACAATCATTTATTTTCTCAAATGTTCTCAGGCATTCTCAAAACCAGGAGGTGTAAGCCGATTTTTCACTCAGCGTTGTTAGCAGTTGTTAGTAGATCGCCATCACACCTTTAAGTTGTAAGCAGGGATCTGATTATTTGGAGGGATTAGAGCATCCGCTTCTAAGCTCTCTCCCCAGTGGGCTCTTGAGTGGTTCAGCTGACTCCACGTGGACCCTTCTGTTGTCCTGCCAACAAAATCTAGCAGCTGGTTGCTTCCACCAGGAAAGATTCAAGAAAGAAAAAGTGCTCAAGACAGAAACTGTGGGCGTTTTGAAACCTAACAGTAAATGTGACATACCATTCTTCTGTCATACTTCAATTGATAAAGGCAATCACTAAGCCCAGTCCACACTCAAAAAGAAAAGGATTAGGTACCACCTATTATGGAAAGGAGCAGCAAAGAATTTGTAGACTTATATGAATATACAAAACCATATTGGTCAGACATGTCTGTGTTACTAAATTCAAAATCTAGCAGCCACCTTAGAATGAAACGAGCCTCTGATCTCTCAAGAAACCTGGTTCTAGCTAGAAGCAGTGGCTCACACCTGTAATCCAGCAATCTGGGAGGCCAAGGAGCTGGACACCAGCCTGAGCAAGAGAGAGACCCATCTCTATTTAAAAAAACAGAGAGAAAGAGAGAGAGAAACAAAGAAAAATTAGTTGGGCATTGTGGTGGGCACTTATAGTCCCAGCTACCAGGGAAGCTGAGGAATGAGGATCTCTTGAGCCCAGGAGTTTGAGTTTGCTGTGAGCTATGATGCCACAACACTCTACAGAGGGTGACATTGTGAGACTGTCAAAAAAAAAAAAAAGGAAAGAAACCCATTTTTCTTTCTTTGGGTTGTCAATTGCTTGTGTGTCCTAGAGATAGTTGATAAAATTATGTGCACACTGTGAGAAGGACTTACCTCCTTGGAAAGCGTCATAGCTGGTAACTAGAGCTCTGTCTGTGCTCCCAGCTTGCATTGCCTCAAATCAGCTCTCCTGTCCCCATGGGGTGTGAGGATAGGAATGGGGAATGGCCTTCCCATTCATTCCTTAGAAACTCTTGCCAACTTTGACCCACTTATAATTGTAGAATATGCCTTTTAAAACATTGGTTTAACAAAAGCTATTTAATTTAATTGTAGCTGTTTCCCCCCTTTGGAACATTCTTTGTGGCTTTCTCTCACCATTAGCCACTGCCTTAGGCAGTTACTAGAAAGAACTAAATTGAGTTGCTTTTGTTATTAGCTGTCGTTTGTGAGTCAGCTTACTGCTTCTAAAACAATTATAGAGGGAAGCTATTATTTTAAATAGAAATTTGAGTATATTTAGAAGAAAATGAACCATGTATTTTCTTCTGGCTGCTCCTGCTTTCTGATCTCATTTCCAAAGACGGAAAGGCTAAGAAGACCATAAAGAGGGAGAAGGAAGGGATAGCTGGCGGGGAAGAGAAAGTGAGAGCAAAAGGGTGAGAGGGAGGGAGGCAAAAACTGGCAAGGAGCGACAACTCGGAGAGATTGGGAAAATGGCATTGTAAAATTTATAGAACACACAGCTGAATTATTTCATTATCTTGAGATTTCCAAAAATGATAGGATTTGTGCTGACATGCTGTGCCAATCCGCATTAGTCTAAAGAGATCAATTCTGCATAGCTTCACCATTTTCAAGATAAATAATACGTTCTGAGACTATTCCTGGGGAAACGATGCTGGGTAATAAAATCATTGTTTGTGTGTGTGTGTTTGTCCCCAATATGTCACACATGGTTTTGATTCCCTGTTTCTGAAAAAAAAAAAAAAAAAAACCCAAGTTGAAACTAAAATATCAAGCATGTTTTCTTTGACCTAATTCATATCTAGCTAATAAGAAATTGATTTTCTCTCCTATGGGGTTAGTGTCTACACACCGTGGATAGTGGATATGTCACTTACGTCAGAAGTAGTTCTGAGAGTTTTCATGTATGAGGATATCATATTTTCCTTGTTTTACTAAAGTTCTATTATTCTGATTTAAGCCACACTTCATCCTTTTTGGAAGTAGGTAGAGGGCAATTAAATTCATAAGTAGTTAGTTTCAAATTGTACAGATTTTTGCAGACAAGCTAAGAAAATTATCATCGGTGACATTTATGATAGAGTTTCAGTCACTATGGTAGCCTTTCTACTACATTTTTACTCTGTTTCATTTTGGAATAATTTTACAAGTTAAAATGCAACCTATAAAATTAAGTATAATTAAACAATAGCTACATCATCAAAATGCAAAGTGAACCCATTACTCTGGGAAGTCTATCCACGTAAAATGCCAATCTATCACTAAGATCCATTTTAGATTATCGAAATTTTTCCTAAGGCACAGCTTTGGTTATAAACACCCTGAGTTCAGAAACTCCCAGTGGCTCACGATTTTCTCAGCCTGGCATTCTGTGTGCTCCGGACTCTGATCTTAACCTATTACTCCAGCCTCAGGTCTCAAAGGTCCTCTTACCTGCTGCCCCCAAACTCCCACAATCCAGGCAAAGTGTATGTCTGGGGTTCCCAGGCAGTGGTGCCCACACAGAGCAAAAGTGTTCCACTGATCTGTTAGACCTCACCGTTCTTTTAGGCTGAAAAAAAAACCCTTGGATACAGGATAAAAATAGCTTGGAGAATTTTGTTTCCTGATCTTCTATTATCTATGCCTTCACACAGAAGTGAGGACGCTGAGGGATGGTAGGAGATAGTAGAGGGTCCTAAGCATGATATCTGCATGTCTGAGCATAACAATCATGGTGACCAGGTATCGAGTGGTTCCCAGTGTAACCAGAGACCTTTCTTTTGCTAATAGTTGGGAGATAAATGCCAATAGCTACCTGGAGTCTACCTAAAGATGGGAAGAGCACCTGATAAACACTCTTGGGAACCATTTCCAAATTAGAAATTGAAGGTCAATTTTTCAGGTTCATTTTTCTTGTATCACATTGAAATTAATTCTTATTATTACAGGAGGCATTTCAGCTAAAAAAAGATACCATAATATATTTAAGATGACAGCTGTAGCGTATATAAACTGTTATTATAACTTATTTCTCAGAATGGAATTGGAAAATACCATGACCTCTTCCCACATGACTATTCCTGTATTCCATAAATTCTCCTAAGACTCTGCAAGCTGCAACCCTTATTCCATCAACCCAGTGATTCCAGGAGGCATAAGTACCGAAAGGTGCTCCCAGGCACACTCAAAGCTTGAAGGGCCTTTTAGGTTGGGCCTGGACTCTGTATCCTCTGGCCATCGTGCTCTCTGGTGTCATGATCTTTTACTATTAACAGCATCCAAATTCAGTGCTATATTTATATGTGTAGGAAACTCTCACTCCCCGCAGTGACCATCACACCCTATTGGATTATGGGCCCACTTGCACGGCCTGCCTGGCCATAATAAAGGCATCTAACTGTGAGGACATTGTTCTAGAAATTGGCAGGTTTTTTCAGTGAGTCAAACAAAAATAGGGATTTGAACATAATCCCCCTGTTAATGGGAATATCAGGAAGGTAGACATTCCAAATAATGAGCACTGGGAAATGCCCTCATGAGCAACTGAGGCAGAAGATGAGGGTGTACGTAGCTGGAGACTAAACATGCCCTCCAGGAGCTCTGCGTTGGAAACGAGTAGTGAACTGGGGGCTGGTAAGGCAGAGAGGAGAGAAAGCGCGGAGGTGTGGAGGTCAAATATTTTAAAGCAATACTTCTGATGTGTAACAAAAGTTGTTGAGCAGAGAGAGGAACAGAGCGAGGGAGATGGGGTCTTGGTATGTGCCACACCTTTTGAGGGCAGAAGACAATTGTAAGAGGAACGTTACCTAACAAATGCAATCAGTGTAACCTAGTTTCTTGTACCCTCAGTGAATCCCCAACAAAAAAAAAAGCTGTTGGTGTCTTTGCAAGGTTGTTTACTGCACCTTTAAACAAATATGTCTCAAAAACAAATGCACTCTGGGAAGGGGTTGCGGTGGGAATTTTTTTCCAGGAACTGAAGAACGTGGTGATGAGCGACATTCCACGTCCCAGTTGAAAAGGAGCAAAACAGAGATGGCTGCAACAGCTGGAACGGTGATCTGCCAACTGGACTAACCCAGCTGATGCAGCGGTTTGCAGGTAAATGTAAGCAGAGAAAGTAAACACAGCCCTCCGCACCCCCTGCAAATTCTGACCAACGCTTGCAAGTACAAAGAACTTGGATGAACTGGGAATGGGGTCTTTACATCTCAGCTGGCATGTAGACCGGACAGGGTCCTCTGCTGTGGTGATCTTCCACGTGGGCAGTACAACCTGCCAGGGAGGAGTTTTTAAAATTTGTAAGAGAATGTTTATTCACAGTGATGAGGCTAAGCGGCTGCTATGTAGTAGGAGGGGGCCTGGATCGTCCCACATACAGAATCGTTTCTCCGCTCTCATAACTTCCAGAACTTTCACTGGACATTCAAATAGGATTTATAAATAAATAAATGCATTTATGTGATAATTTATTGCACTTATATGATGTCTCATAAATTTGTAGGAGGTATGTATTTAAGTCTAAAATCTAGACCATTTTATGGATAAGCATAGACTATTTTAGAACCATTTTAAAAAGCATTGAAATTTCCAGCATGACGACTATTCTATAGCTAGAAGGAACACTTGCTTTGTGGTTTGTTTCCCCTCCACCCCCTTGGAGCTTTACCAAAAGTTATTCAACATTTCAGAAAATCATGTGTCTTGTAAGAGTTGCACTTGCGACATTTGAGTCACTCCCATAATCATCTGTATCTGTTAGCAGGCGACGATTCTACCTCCAGACACGAGAGTCTGGCTCCTCTCTCTTGTCACCCGGTGTGTCCTTGGAATGATTCACACACTGATGTATCATCACTTCCCTTTTATGCCTTGATGCCACCTTCATAATAAAGTTAAAGGATTTTGTCAATTTTTTGTTTTGTTTTATTTTACTGATTTTAAAAAATTGTACATATTAATTATATTCTTTACAAAGGGAGTGTGATGAAACATTTGTTACAAAAGGACATTGGGCAGAAGTTGCTATTTACTCATCAAAAGGCAGTTTCTTTCCTGCTTGCTAGGCTTCTATCCACTATGCCTGCTAACCTCCCTTGCAGGTAGATGTGGCCTGTGACAGTGTGCTAGGCAGTGGGATGCAAATAAAAAGGATGAGCAGTGCTTCTAACCGGCCCATGAGAACTGTCATGTGCCCTTCTGATCGACAGGATTGGAAACAACCTCACCACCACGGGCAGCCCAGAAAGGCCAGTGTGGCGGGGAGTGGCAGAGCTCTGTCAGCCTATGAAAAACCAGAAGAGAAACACCCTGCACCTGTTCACTCCCCCAGCACTGTTAATAAACCAGTGACACACTCTTGCTGGTTTTGAACCATCTCAGAAACAAAGCCTGTGTGTTACAGCAGTCAGCCTGTCCTAACGCAGGAGGCGCTGGCTCTGACAGGGTTCAGCCTCCCTTCTCTAGCTCACGTCGTGGGAACGGGACACGGGAAGCATCACGCCTGAACACTTCCTCCGATGAATCCTGCCTTGGATGTGACCTCTCTGCCTGTCATTTCCAGCCCTTCTTCCAGGCTGCTCCTGCATCTCAGGAAGGCTGTCCTCTGTGGGCAGCCGTTCTCGAATGTCCATAGCAGCTGGCCTCTGACTAGGTTCAGGACTAGGGGCTGTGTAGGGGGAGCTGGGAGGGCAGAGTGAGTACTCACTTTTCTTTCTTTCTTTCTTTTTTTTTTTTTTTTTGCAGTTTTTGGCCGGGCTGGGGATTGAACCTGCCACCTCAGGTATATGGCACTGGCGCCCTACTCTTTTGAACCACAGGCACCGCCCAGAAGGCAGAGTTAGTGGCAGGAAGCCAGAGTATTTCTCCCTCCCACTCCGGCCCTGGCAGCGTCGCCTTCCGTGGTGAAGCCCCCAGTGGTAGGTGGGCCCTTCCTCCTGACTCAGGAAGCCTCGCCTCGTCCCTCTCTCTTGTCCGGCTGTGGGGATATGACTTCCTGCTGCCGCTGCTCTCTGAGTTTGCTCACTGATGTCTCCTCCTCAGACATTTCCCTCAGCTTCTTCTACCTCCTGTGTAACCAATTTCTACCTGAAATTCTGTTTTATATGCACATGATCCTGGGTTATAGGCGAGACATGTTCCTGAGAATGCCTTTAGGTTAGATGTTGGAAACCAGCACCTACAGTAATAATAATGATAATAATAATAATAGTTAACACTATAGAGGTTCATATATGATAATAATACAATGTAATATGTAATAATAGTGATACTCCTGTACTGGAATAATAAGTTAGAAATTATTGTACTCTTTCTTTTCATTCAAACAACATTAAAACAAATGCATAAAAAAGATCAGCTGGGAGATAGGAGGAATTTCAAAACAGAAGATTAAAGATGAACATTCACCTAATGTTGCATCCATGCCTTGCTTTCTGGAAGGGCGTCTTTGAGGTGAGAAGCTAGGCCAACCAACTTCCGTTGCAAGGTGCTGATGGAGACGGTGCTGGAAAGCATGGAGTGGGTACTGGAGAATCGTGATTTGACTCTGTTCCTGGAGGGGAGGTTACCACTAGAGCCCGTTTCTTGAAAAAGGCAACTAAGGTTCTGTGCACAGCCTTTTTCTTTTTCTTGTCATAAATGGCCTTACAGCAGCTGATGTTCAAGCTTAGAAAATCCTGCTTCACTTCAATGCAAGTCTTCAGCTGATTCTTTTGTCGTAAACTTCTTTGTCTCTAGACCTCCTGATTCTTCTTGTTCTTGTGTTTCTGTTAGCTGCTCCGCCGTCTATGAACTGACCCCTCGCATGAAGATGCCACACCAATGATCCTCTTACACCATGTGCATTTGTTTATATGCACAAAACAAAATGGTATCTGAGTTATTAATTTAATTGCTTATTTACAAATTGTCCTACAGGGAGCTTTGGGAGCTTGTTTGTAAGTATAGAACACCATAAGTCAGACTGTCTGTAACCTGGAAACTGCCCATATTTACAGTGATTCCTCTTTTCTTGATTTGATTCTGATATACTATCCCCTGGTCCTTTTTTTCTCCAAAACTTAGTTCAGTCCTTGGAAGGCAGTCTCTCATAATCGTATTATTCTTATGCTTGTCAATTATTTTGTTGCATAAGCCTTGTATAAACTACTGTGATGTGTGGGTTTTTAAAAAAATTTTTTGGTATATGATGTCATATTTGGTAGGTGATATGATTGGGGGAGAAAGATGTGATGGGTGGATTTTTATATAATAATGATCCTTTCCTTCTGCTCTTTTCTGCACTGTGCACTCAGCATCAGCAGAGGGAAACCACCCGAGCCCTTGCTAACGCCACATTACTTCCAGCACACAGTGACTGCTGACTGTTACTTACAAATCGCATCCACCATTTTTACATAATTCAAATTACCTACAAAAATGAAAATGCAGAGTTAATATCATTAGACAGCTCTCAGTCAGGTGGGGCATGGATTTTGTCTCAAAAGTGTAATTAAAATACGATTATTTAGTGCTTGAAATTCATTTTCCTGTAGCTTTCTGTGAAGATTTTAGAAGTCTGGGAGGGATGTACGGACAGGTCCTGTGGGGAAAGGGACAGGGGAAATTTTCCTTGATTTGCCCTGATTACATCTTGAATAGCCACAGATGCGGAGGCTAAAGCTGAAACTATGACTAGGGCCAGAAGTCATCCTGGTAAAAATGGTAAAATCCAGTGAAGAATTCTTCCTATTTACTCTTGATATTTTTACTGCTTGTCTAAAAAAGAATTTATACCCTTGGCTTTGTTATTATTCTCTTCTATATCAAGTCTTGCTTATTTGCTTTTTCTTTTGTATTGCTTAGTCACTTTAATAGTGTTCCAAAAATTCTGTCCAGCTATCTCGCTTCTGGGTATAATATGTGCTAAGGATTTGAAATCCGTATGTTGAAGTGGTATCTGCACTCCCACGTTCAGAGCAGAATTACTCACAATAGCCAAGGTATGGAATCAGCCTAGTGTTCACCAACGGATAGATGGATAAAGATAATGTATTATATATACACAGTACAATATTATTAATCCTTGAAAATGAAGGACATTCTGTCATTTGCAATAATGCGAATGAGCCCAGAGATTATGCTAAGTGCAATAAGCCAGTCACTACAGGACAAATACTGCACGATCTCACTTATACATGGAATTTAAAACAATGGGAGACACAGAAGCAGAAAGAATTGCAGAAGCCAGAGGTGGGGAGGAGGGGACTGAGCAAATGAAAGTCAAAGGTACAGCCTTGCAGTTAGGAGGAATAAATAAGTGACTTAAGATGCTAGAGACGTTAATTAGCCGGATTCACTCATTCTATTCTGTATATATGTAACATCATCTTGTGCCCCTTAAACATACAGGATTATAATTTGTCTACAAAAAACATAATTTAAAAAATTCTGTCCTAGATAGTTTTCTCTTTTTCCCTTATTCCTCAATGCTGTGATGACTATCTAGAACTGAAATACATCCTGCTACTGTCCACCACTTTCTACCTGTTAAGTTACCAAACTTAATATTCTTTTCCACTGAACCTGATAGTAAAATGCAGATGTAGCACGGCTTCTGGGCAGGCACTACCAATCTGACTGAATTGATAGATAAGATGAGCATTCAGGTTCTTATTGACAGTTACTGAAGACAGGTACATCACGGGGTTCATCTTGGCTTCACAGCCAACTATTAGTAGAAAATCATTACCAGGCTTTACAATATGTCCAAAGCAATCTTTCTTCCTATTCTCTTATTAATCTTGTTTGATAGGAGATATACAGAAATTACTTCAGTTAATGAAATTAGGATCCATCTGCTAATTATGCAAACTAGAACATTTGAAGTCATCTTCATCCTATTTTTCTCTTTATCAATGCCTACAATTATCTCTTTTTAATTTTACATTAGACCTATTTCTAAAATTTTTTTGAATTTTTTTTTGTTTTTTTGAGGGAGAGGGTCATGCTCTGTTACCTGGACTAGAGTGCAGAGACATCATCAAAACTCACACAAACTCCAACTCCTGGGTTGAGTACCCTCCTGCCTCAGCTTCCCAAGTCTACAGGCATCTGCCACAACAGCCAGCTAATTTTTCTATTTTGTGTAGAAATGGGGTCTCACTATTACTCATGCTAGTCTCAAGCTCCTGAGCTCAAGCAATCCTCCTCTTCTGCCTCCCAGAGCCCTCTCACGTGAGCCACCATGCCTGGCCTTTGTTTGAATTTTCCTTTCTACTTCATAACCACGGTGTCAGTAGACAATAATATTGTCTCTCATAGACTATTTGCAAAGCCTTCAAACTGTATTTTTAACACTTCATTCTTTCTATCCACCACATTAACTCCTACAAACTACCAAAAGGGCTTTCATTAATAAAACAAAAACAGAAACAAAAAATAAAATATATGGTCAAGATAATCTATTTAAATGTCTGTTAGTAACCTATTACCTCATCGTAAAACGTCTTTGCCCCTTCCGATATGGAAAAAACCCATTATTTTTCTATTCTGTTTTTTTTTGGACACATTTCTCTCATGCTCCTAGTCTTAAGCGTTTTCATGTTGACGGTGCTTTATGTGTCCTCTCTTGTGTGTCTGACATACTCTGCCCTACTTGGGGATCTTTGTCCACCAAGCCCGTGGCAATCCTGCAGTGCTTTAATGTCCTCAAATGTTTCTATTTTTCCTTGCTATAGTTCTCCATCCAGAGAATTCAGACTTTTGTTGTTGTTGTTCTCTAAAATATTCATCACACGATTTGTTCTGGGTGAATAATCCAGTCTACTTCTTACCTTGACTTACTATGGAGCCAGCCACAAAACTTTCATTTTCACAACCCTTTCGGAACCCTAAACACATTTTTAAAATGTTATTTTTAATTTTAAAATAGTAAGTAGGTACAAATGTTTTTGTTGAATGGATTCCTTGTACAAAGCTTTCATCAGGGCTTTTAGAGTACTTACCGCCAGAACAATGTTCATCATATGTGATAGGTAGTTTTTACACTTCTCCCCTCCCAACCTCGTCCCTTCTAATTTAGCAATGTTCCTTACTTCTCTTTGTGCCCATTGTTTAGTCACCAATTATTAGATAGTCCATGTGGTATTTGATTTTCTATTTCGAGATACTTCATTTAGGATAATGGTCTCCAGTTCCATATAAGTTGCTGCAAAAGGCATTATTTGATTCCTTTTTATGGCTGAGTAGTACCCAAGGGGAGTAATTCAAAGGTGACCATAGTAGTATTTGGCAATAAGGTGTGTAGTACTTTTTCTAGGATGAGTTTGTGAACTTAATTGTCATATATTGCATGAGAACAGCTCTGATGTCCTCCTTCCAGAAAAAGAGTTCCAAATTGCTTTGAAGGGTAGACTAGAGGCTGATTTTAGTGTATAGCTTCCCAAGAGGGGGACTTCAAAGGAGACTGTAGTGATAAGCAGCAATGAGGTTGTAGCCCTTTTTCTAGGATGAGTTCACCAACTTAATTGTCAGACCTCGTACACCACATTTTCTTTATCCTCTCATGAATTGGTGGGCACTTACGTTGATTCCACATCTTTGACATTGTGAAGTGTGCTATGATAAACATTAGAGGGCAGGTGTCTTTTTGATAAAATAATTTCTTTCCCTTTTGGTAGGTACCAGACTGTGAGATTGCTGGATCAATGGTAAGTCTACATTTATTTCTTTGAGGAATCTCCATATTGCTTTCCATAAAAGCTGCACTAACCTGAAGTCCCACCAACAGTGTATAATTCTACATCCATGCCAGTGTCTATTGTTTTCTGACTTTTAATACTGGCCATTCTGATAGCAGTGAGGTGGTATCTCATTGGGGTTGTAATTTGCATTTCCCTGTGATTAGTGATGTTGAGCATATTTTCATATATTTGTTGCCCACTCATTCATCTTCTTTTGAAAAATTCTGTTCAAGTCTTTTGCCCACTTTTTTTTAAGACAGAGTCTCACTTTGTCATCCTTGGTAGAGTGCTATGGCATCACAGTTCATAGCAATGTCCAACTCCTGGGCTTAGGCAATTCTCTGGCCTGAGCCTCCCGTGTAGCTGGGACTACAGGTGTCCACCTGGCTACTTTTTATTGCAGTTTGGCCAGGGCCAGGTTAGAACCAGCCACCCTCGGTATATAGGGCCAGGGTCCCACCCCTCTGAGCCACAGGCGCCACACTTGCCCACTTTTTAATGTTCTTTTTTCCTTGCCTATATATTGAGTTCTTTGTAAATTCCGGATATTAGCTGGTTAGTAGACATGTAGTTTGTGAATAGTTTCTTCCATTCTATAGGTTGTATATTAACTCTGTTAATTATTTCCTTTACTGTGCAGAAGCTTTTTAATTTGATAAAGTTCTACTTATTTATTGTTGCTGTTGCTTTATTTGCCTTTGGGGTCTTAGTCACAAATTCTTTGTCTGGGCTGACATCTAGGAGAGTTTTCCCGGTGTTGTCTTTGAGAAATGTTTTGGTTTCATGACTAACATTAAAATCTTTTATCCATCTTGAATTAATTTTTTGAATATGGGGATAAATAGGGGGTCCTATTTCATTCTCCCACATGTGGCTATCCAGTTTTCCCACCACCATTTTTTAACTAGGACTTCCTTTCCCCAGCTTATGTTGTCTGCTTTATGGAAGATCAGTTGGTTGTTGGTAGAAGGTTTCCTTTTGGGGTTCTCCATTTTCTTCTATTGCTATGTCTCTACTTTTATACCAGTACTATGCTGTTTTGGTTGCTATAGTCTTGTAGTATAGAGTTGGGATGTGATGCATTCAAATTTGTTCTTTTTGCTTAAGGTTCCTGTGGATATTTGTGCTCTTTTGGCTCCATATTTTTTCTGGATCTGTGAAATATAAGGTTGGTATTTTGATGGAGATTGCACTGAATCTGTAAATCACTTTAGGCAGTATGGACATTTTAGCAATGTTGTTCTACCAATCCATGAGGATATGATGTTTTTCCATTTGTTTGTTTCATCTATGATTTCTTTCATCAAAATTTTGTAGTTCTCCTTGTAGAGATCTTTCACCTCCTTGATTAAGTATGTTTTTAGTTTTATTTTCTTTGTAGCTATTGTAAATGGTATTAAGTCTTTGATTCAACTCTCAGCTTAACTTTTAGTATACAGAAATGCTACTGATTTTTGTGCATGGATTTCTTAACCTGAGATTTTGATGAATTTATTTATGAATTCAAAGAGTCTTTTGATGGAGTATTTAGGGTTTTCTAGGTAATATTATCAGTGACTTGGGATAGTTTGACCTCTTCTTTCTCAATTTGAATATCCTTTAATTCTTTATTGTTCCTGATTGCTCCAGCTAGGATTTATACTACTTTGTTGAATAGAGTGGTGACAGTGGACATGGTTATCTTGTTCCAGTTATTTTGGGGAAATGCTTCCAACTATTCCCCATTCAATATGATGGTCAATTTGGGTTTTTCATAAATACATTTTATAATTTTGAGGTCTGTTCCTTGTTTGTCTAATTTGTTGAGGTTTTTTTTCATGAAACGGGGCTATATTTTATTTTGAAGTAGATTTTGAAAGACTCTGTCTCTGTCATTTAGTTGAGGAATTTTTTGACTTCCATTTTAATTTCATTATTGCCTCAAGTATCATTCAACATCAAGTTGTTTAATTTCCATGACTTTGTGTAGATTAGAGTGTTTTGCTTGGAATTGATTTCTAGTTTTGTTTCATTGCAGTCAGGGAAAGTACATGGTATGATTTTGATTTTATTTGGCAGGAAAGAATTCAGCCATTGAAACACTGATGCAATTTGGATTTTTTGGAATTTGCTGAGACTTGTTTTACTGTCTGAGATATGATCAATTTTGAAAAGTGTCCCATAAGCTTATGAGAAAAATATACATTCAGTAATTTCTCAGTAGAATGTTCCATAAATTTCTATTAGGTCCAATTATTCTAGAGGCCATTTAAGTCCAGAGTTTCTTCATTGATTTTCTGCTTTGATGATCTGTCCATCTTTGTTAGTGTTGTGTTGAAGTCCCTGGAAATCACAATGCTATTATTTATTTCTTTGCTGAGTTTTAGCAGAATTTACTTTATGAATCTGTGATCTCCTGTGTTAGGATTGCTATGTCTTCTCACTGAAATGCTCCCTTTATCATTGTAAAATAACCATCATTGTCTTTTTTTTTAATCATTGTTGATTTGAAGTCTGTTTTATCTGATATGAGAATGGCTACACATGCTCACTTTTGGTTTTTATTTGCAAGGAATATTTTTTCATCCTTTTACCTTAAGCCTGTGCAAATCCTTTTAAGTTAGATGTGTTTCTTGGAGATAGCTTACACTTGGGGTATGTTGGTGTTGTCTTTTTTATTTTTTAAATCCATTCAGCCAGTCTACTTCTTTTAAGTGAAACATATAAATTATTTAAATTCAACATTAGTACTGATATGTGGGATCCTAGTCTGTTAATCATGTTTTCCCTCTTGTGCTATTGTTTTTATTAGAGCTGTGTGCTTTAAACTTTGCTATTTTTACACTGATGGGTCTAGTGTGCCATTCAATGTATAATGTAGTTTTGAGCCTTTTCTATGTAGCAACTCTAGTAATTACAAATTTCCCTAAAATTTATTTGTCTGAAAAAGTCTATTTCTCCATCAATTATGAAACAGCTTTGTAAGATACAAAATTCTTGGCTGGTATTTGTTCTGTTCAAGAAGATTAAATATGGGACCTTAGTCTCTTGTGTCTTATAAGGTCTCTACTGAGAAGTCTTCCTTTAGCCTGATGAATTTTCCTCTGTAGATTACTTGTTGCTTTCATCTTGCTGCTTGTACAATTTTCTCCCTCATTTTGACTTTGGCCTATTTCTTATGAATCTTTTGTGCCTAATGATTGTCTTGTATCTGGATATCTGCATCTCTGGCAATATTATTAAAGTTTTTCTCAGTAATTCCTGCAAATAGGTTTTTTGTGCCCTTTTCTTTTACTTCTTCTCCCTCAGTATTATCTATACTTATATTGCCCCACTTTGCATAGTCTCACACTTCTATGAATGATTTTTCATTCTTCTTTATTCTTTTTTCTGCATCTTTGACTGACTGTAAACAATTGAACACAATTAAATGTTTTTCTGGCTGTCATATAAGGGTGCCACAGTCTTTAACTATTTTTTATGGCAATCAAGGAGTAGGGTTGAGGCAAGAATAATGTCTTGGTTTTTAGATAGATGACTAAATGTGTGGCCATAGAAACCAACTGAAATAAAGAATTTTTGGAGAAAAAGCTAATGAGTCAGTTTTTGATCTGATAGGTTTAAAGTGTTTGGGGGATACTCAGAGTTGTTTGATAAGTCATTGGATATATAAAGTTGCAGCTGAGAAGAGAGATCTGTCCTGGAGACTGGACAGGAAGTTGGCCTTCCATTTACCTTTCTATAATGCTGGTACAATGGTATTTTTCAAAAACACAAACTTAAACAATCCGTAAAATTTGTCAATGTCTACCCATAGTTTCCAGGATAAAATCATACTACAATTCCAAAAAATCTACCTTGCTGTTATTTATTATTGTAATGTTTCTTCTAGAGTTCAACCTCAATAATAACAAATTCTTAACTATCTAGCCAGGAGATAAAAATTAGAAATTCTAGAAAAGTATTTCATAACAACTACTTGAAGGCACCCCAAATTTTGCAAAATAGTATGTGTAATGTACGTTTCAAAATATGTAAAACTCTTAATTTATGCAAATTAATTTATAGTTTCAAAAAGAATACCAGTGGTTGTCGGAGGAAAGCAGGCAGGTAAGGTTGGGGGGTGGAAGAGGGTTTATTCACAAAGTGGAATACAAAAATTGGGTATGTGGTAGTGAATTCCATTACCTTAATTATAGTGATAATTTCATGGATGTATGTGTGTGTCAAAACTTGTCTCCTGGTACACTTTAATACATTCTGTCTAAGACATGTCAATAAAGCTATTTACAAAAAAAATGTTATTATCCTCATACGCCCAAAGATTTTGCAAATCAGTAAGAAAAATGTCTCAATAAAAAATAAGTAAAAGGATTTTATTGAATCTATTGTTACAAATTGTCAGAGTGTAATTAAATAATGCAAATTTATTATCTTACAACTATAAAGATCAGAAGTCCAAAAATCATAAGATTCATTTTATAAAAAGATACCTGCCTTTGCGTGTTTATTATAGCACTATTCACAATTGCAAAGATACGGAACCTAGCTAGTGGCCATCTGTTTTTGAGTGGACAAAGAAAAGGTGGTATGTTTAGTGTGTCTCTATATGTGTAGGTGTGTATGTGATGTATGTACCATTCAGCCAAATTAAAAAAAAGGGGGGTAATGATGTTTTTTCAATGATGTGGATGGAACTGGTAGCCATTATCCTAAGTGAAGTGACCTAGGAAGAACAATAACAAAATGCTGTACATTCTCACTTACAGGTGAGATCTGAACAATGAGTATGCATGGTCATACGGAGTGACTTAACAGACCTTGGAGACTCAGAACTGGGCACGTAGGAGGGGAGTGCAGAATGAAAAATTACCTACTGGGTATTATATACACTATTCAGGTGACAGCTACACTTAAAGCCCAGACTTCTTCACTATATAATCATGCATGTACAAGAAACCATTTATATTTCCTAAACCTAATAAAATAAAATTAAAAAAATCAAAAAATAAAATAAATATTTTAATAAAATAAAATAAACAAATATTCACACATACAAACAGTCTAAAATCATTTTCACTGAGCCACAGAGTGTTGGCAGAACTGGTTCCTTCTGGAAGCTCTGAGAGGAGAATTCATTCCCTCACTTCTTTCAGCTTCTAGTTGTCCCCCATCTTTCTTGGCTTGTACCTCTTTCCTCCACCCTTCCAATCTCAGCTCCCATCATCACATCACCTTCTCCTTCTGTTTCCCCATTGTGATTGTATCAGTTATAATCTAATTGGTTATGATTTGATTATATTAGTCCCAACCACATAATCTAGGGTAATTTTTCTCACCTCAAAATCTTTAATTTTCTCATATCTACAGAGCTCCTTCTACTATATGGACCATTTGCAGATTCAGAGGATTAGGACCTAGGCATATTTGTGCGGATACTATTCAGTCAGCTACCCAAGGGAATGGGAAAAAAAAAAACTGGCCAAAAATGAATATGAAAAGTTTCAGTAGTACTCATATACCAGATAACATTTGTCTTTTGTCAAATTGATAGAGATTTAAATTTTTTTTTTTTTTTTTTTTTGGAGACAGAGCCTCAAGCTGTCACCCTGGATGGAGTGCTGTGGCATCACAGCTCACAGCAACCTCCATTTCCTGGGCTCAAGCGAGTCTCCTGCCTCTGCCTCCCAAATAGCTGGGACTACAGGCGCCTGCCACAATGCCCGGCCATTTTTTGATTGCAGCCATCATTGCTGTTTGGCAGGCCGGGCTGGATTCGAACCTGCCAGCTCAGGTGTACGTGGCTGGCACCTTAGCCCATTGAGCCACAGGCGCCGAGCCGATAGAGATTTAAAAATTATAAAATCTAGTGCTGGCAATATTTTAGGGGAACAAATGATCCTATACCTGAGATTAAATTGAAAGACATCTAAGACAAGTACTCTTTCATATTAGTGGTTGCCTGTTGCTAGTGAGATTATGGGTAATCTTTATTTTTTTCTTTAGTCTTGAAATATTTTCAGTATTCACTATTTTTAAAAATGCAAGAAAGACAAAGAATTTTTTGTTTTAAATGCCATTCCTTTCAATCCCCAAACCAGCTGGATTTGTCAGGGCTCTCAGAGAAACAGAACTAATAGGAGATGATAAATAGATATAGATTATATATATATATATATATATATGGTTAGATATAGACATAGATAAATATAGATAGATACATAGAAGAGGGAATCTACAATGGGAATCAACTTGTATTTTTTTTGGAGACAGAGAAGCCCCACAGTATACAACATGCTATAAGCAAGCTGGAGAACTGAGGAAGATGCTGGTATATTTAAGTCTGAGTCCAAAGGCCCTGAGAAACAGGGAAGCTGATGGTATAAATTCTAGAAATTGAAGGCTCCAGAATCTAGAGTTTTGATGTCTGAGGACAGGAGATGATGAATACCCACAGCTCCAAAAGAAAGATTTCACCCTTCCTCTGCATTTTCATTGTATTCTAGCCCTCAACAATTTGCAGGATTCATGCCCACATTGGTGAGGTCAGATCTTTGTTACTCAGTTCCCTGATTCAAATACCATTCTCTTCTGGAAACAGCCTCGCACACACATTCAGAAATAATGTCTTATGTAGTATCTGAGTATCCCTTAACCTAGTCAAGTTGACACCTAAAATTAACCATCACGGTAGGCCACTTGAAAATCAGTGTGCTATTCTTTGCTACTTAACCATAAAATATAAACAGCTTTCCACTGGAATACTGAAGTTGATGGCCCAGTTCCAATAACCACTAAATGTTGTCATTGTTGTGGATGTCACATATTTTATGAGAGTTCAAAGGAGATAATTGTGCATACAGATAAGAATAATGCTCTTTAGAGACATAAGTATTCTTTAGTGAGTGTTCACATAATGTATTTTGTAAGACATACATGTATTTACTATTATTTTTAATTGTTTACAAGTTATTCCTATAGTTTCCAAGTACAAAAGAAGAAAATTTCTATGATTTCAATATTTTTAAACTAAAAATCTGACTTCTTAAAAAAGTAAAAGTGAAATCAGAGTATATAGTGGAAGTTATAAAAATGAGTTGTAATTTTAACAAAAAGAGCTACATGGTTTATGAAGAAGAGTGTGTAGAATCATTAAATGGCTTCCTTGAACACATGGCAGATTTATTTGACTGTGAAAAATGTTAATAAATCTACCGGAGTTATAAGACGTTGGGATACTGGATAATCTTACTAATAACTCTACATTGGATTCCAAAGATTTGAGCTTATGTAGAAAGTTTTCTGCTTCAAAGAACTTTTTAAAAGTTGACTTATTTTGTTTGCCTTCCTTTCAGTTTCATACATGAGGGAGGCTACTTATGGACAAGTTTTCCAAGTGACCCTTTGAAGCATGAGATTTTCCAATTATTTGAAAGAATAGTTAAGGATACATTTGTTATATAAAAAATATTTAGTACCTCTATAGTAAAGATCATATATATACCTGGAAAATAGCCATTATCAGAATGGTGTCAAGTTTACCATCCTTGAGACAATGATTATTGGATAGTAGCTACTATTTTCTAAAGTTATGGTGATGAGAAGAAAGTTTCAGTGGTAGTAAATCTTAGAGGGGGAAGCCATAACTTTTCTTTGTGCAAGTAGCATTGGCATGTCTGTAATGACAGTTATTACATTTGACTTGAGGCTGCTCAGTAGCCATTTTCTTAGCCAATCACAAAGTCATCTTTGTCACTGCTGGTCCTCTGGGCATATATGTCTCCTATAGTTGTTCCCATTTTATGGCATTACACAGGCTGTCTCCAAGGATTCCATCTTATGTGATAGAATTTTTTTCTTACACATCCCCCAAATCAAGTGCCAGTTAAGTATTGTCTGTTTCTTGCCTCACAAAAGTGTTGACAGTTTTATCCCTGGCTGTTTCAGCCAATCTGACCTCTTTCTTCTCAGCCTCCCAAACCTTTCTCAACCTGAAAACTTTTCTCCCAGGAAGGAAATATGCAATGCCTGTGGATTATAGTATGGATTATCAAGTTGGTTGGAAATGATTTCAACTCAAATTGAAAGCAATGAACATTTCAAGGGTAATTCACATCAAGAAATTCATAGACTAAAATAGTTTACAGGCTAGTTTTTCTCTATAATCATGATCTGATGTGACTTTTCATCACTGGTTAGAGCAGGTAATGCTCACTGTGGGTCTGGGAGGTCAGTAGGTAGTAGCTATTCTAGGTAGAATCTAGCTTTATAGTGGGGATGTTAAGCACTGGCCTTCAGCACACTCATTTTTCCAAATATGTCTATGGGGATTTAGGTCTCAAACTTATAGACTGGAAACTGCATTTCCTAAAGAGATCTGGTACCTAAGAATAGGAAAGTCCAGGTATATTTTGGGCTCTTGATCTGTCCATGGAGAGGGGACATTGACAGGTGTTTTCTGAGTGACCTTTTGCTGTGAGTTTTCTTCCTGGAACTAGAAGTATACTTTTTTTTTCATCTGCTACACTCTCAACGTATTGGTCTGGTTTTCTTCCCTTCAGTTATAAGCATGGCATTATGGCCATCATTTCTTTTCATTAAAATAAATAAGTAAAGCCTTTCAGCAATGGCTATGCCAGCTAAACAACAAGCTCTGAATGGATGCAATTTAATAAATGTGCAATAAAGTCTGATAAATGCTTGATCCTAAACCTGTAAGTTATCATATCAAGACATATAAGATTTGTATAAATTACATGAGCTATTGTAACTCCTACAAATTAAATCTTTTTTTTAGTTTTCTAGGAGGAAAAGAAAATATTGGAAGAATGTTCAGCTTTGCTGCAGCCTGTGCCGGGTGCTCTGAACTCAGCCACCAAGCTGAAGGACCGAGAGACGCTGCTGGAGTTTGCAGTAGGGTGTACTGCGTGTTATGAAAGACTGAGCCTCAGATACATGGCTGGCGGGGCTTAAGGTGAAATTGGACCCCTTACCTATTCTTTGAAAGGCCCATTGCCACATGGTAAGTCAAAGGGAAACTCCATAGCATCAGTTGGGTCTTCAGACACAAAGTGAAAGAAAAATAACCCCTGAAGCAATGGACAAAGTCGAACTATGTAAATTCTTCCCTGCCTCCTTGAGACACATAGGCAGCCTTTGGAATGCATGTCCTGAAACAGACCTGAGCCTATTAATCCAGCACGGTCAGGACCACCCAGTTATCTTCCAGGGTTCTTCCCTTTCCTCTCCTATAAGATGGATCTGAGGTGAAATCCCTAAACGTGTCTGTATTTCTATCTATGTATTTCAGCTGACCTTAAGAATTAACCACAGTAGCCATCGCTGTTGCAGTTTAAGAAGAAAGTTCTTTCATTTCCCAGTTTCTCCCCCCGTAGTGGAATTACAACATTTAAGGACTTATTTGAAGGAATAAGCAGGGATTACTTCAGTAATTAAAAGGCCTCACTGTTTACATGAATTTATTGTATCAGATTGCTTTCCTTATTATTCATAGGAAAAAAGGAATAGAACTTTTGCCATATGCAAAATAAAATTACGTCTACTTATGTAGCATGATGGAAGATAGGATTACATAAGATTATGTATGGGAAATGCCCAAACTCTGCTGGTACATGTAGACACTCCAAAAAAACATGATAACTGTTGTTGTAACTCTTATTAGTTAATAAAAGGGAGCTAGAACTAGGAGGGGTATCTGATGGTGCTGGTATTCCTTAAAGTTATTGATTTTTTAAGTACTAAATTCATAGTGCTGGTTTAACTTAAAATTATAAATGGGTTTTTATTGATAGCTTGCTTCGTCCTGGGTGATGGTTTAGTAGACAGAGAGAGGTCATTTGACAAGGATGAGGATGAGAGTCTAGTGTTGCAAAATTGGGCAGATGTCTATAGACAAACCAGACAGAGGGAAAGCCAAGTTCATTCATAAACAGTGGAAAGAATCCACAGTGTTTGATGATCTGACAGCCCCATGATGAGCTCAGAGGCAAACAAGAGCCAAAGTACAGAGGACCACAGGGTTTGAAGCTTCAGCAAAACCAGAGAGAAATGTGGAAGAGATCTCTGATTTTAAGGCAAAGTTTGTTTGTCTTTTGTCAGCTTTTATTATTTCTTTTGAATACCTGTTACTGCAGGTTAGAGGCAGAGTTTGAAGGATGATGGCCAATAGGCCAGTCTGATTTCAGAGCCGAAATAGAGGGAGCAAAATTGTAAAAAAGGCTCTTGTATGGATAAGGGGTGTGAGAACACACCACTTCTCAAATATATCAGATTCTTGGGGAGATTAAACAATGCTTCTCAGCTTTCTCGTGTACTACTTAATTCAAGACATGGTTACTTGAGGTACTGGTAGGACTGAACCCTTCATATGTCATGCTATGTTGTTATTATATGAAGCCGACATCATAAAAAGAACTTTTTTAGCATCTTTAATTTTCCTTGTGAATCATTTGTGATAGGAGAGCAAAATCAGGTCACCTGGAGGAAATGATTTAATCCCCAAAAAGAGACCCCGTAACAGGCATATATTATCACTGGAAATTAATGAAGTGATGGTGTTTGCCACATTTCTCTCAGTACATGCAAATAGAAGTGGTGTTTTCATTTGTATGGAGATTTTCACTGCATTAGGAATTTCATCCATGTCTGAAGAGTATAATCAATAGAAAAGCGTATGTACTTACACGTGTATGTGTGCGTCTGTGTGTATATGTACATAGAAAGGGGAGCGGGAGGGGGGAGAGACAGAGAGAGAGGATGAGTATTCCTGGGCTTCCCGTTCCCATTTTGAGCCTCTGTGAGAATGTATTAACATTATGACCAAATCTGGCTTGCTTGTGGCCCGAATCTCTGTGACTATAAAATATAAGCACTTCTATCAGACTCACACCAGTTATTTCTGGGAGTACCCAGGGGTGTGTCACATGAATCGTCTGATCTTTTTTCTTTCATTCTGCCTTCGCTGAAGCCCACAGCCCTGAAATCACCTGGGAATCACGTCCACGCTGCCTTGCTGCGCCCGGTCTTCTTCCGCTTGCAGCTCTCCTGGGAGGGTGGCTTGCAGATTTGCCGCATGATGCTGGTGAATTCCAGGTAGAAGTGGAGACAATACCATCCCCTACTCCTGATTTCACTTGTCAGTAGGGTTCTGAAACTGCTTCACTTGTGGCCTAAGTCTCTCGAGATTCTTTATTCAAATTGCTCTTTTATTGTTTGCAGCTATCTCTTTTCTTTCTATAGGGACTTAGAGATAGTCCTACAGACTAGTTGGGGACCATTTCCCCAAATAAGGGTGTCTCCACTTTTTCATCTCCTTAAATCTTTCCCAAGTATCCGGTATTAATGGTTTCTTTTTCCATTATCCCTTATATATTATAACTCAAGCAATCTTGATTTCAGCTTAACTACCCCACTCCATTTACTCCTTATGTTTGTGAATTCATATTAAATTGGCTTTCAGTCATTGTGAATCTGACTGCAGAGTCCTACAAAGCACATTCACTGTACAAGCCATCAGGTAGACATGGGCTTTCCCTTTGACCACACAGAAAACTGCTGTATGATTAATTTCACCTCTCTGGACTTAGTTTTCTTATGTATGAAACATATACAAAAAAATTTTCATTATATATATGCAGAGAGAAAGAGAGAGAGAGACCTTATAGAAAGGGTCTTTCTTGGAATATTTAGAAATTTTCTTCCTCTCTGGGTTATTTAAGTTTGAAATTGTGTATTCTAGAAAAAGATGTTATAATGATTATATTTTGTGTTTTGAAGGAATTATAAGTCCTGGAGTATGTCACATACAGAAAAATAATGTAATTAGTAAATGAAATGGTTCAAGCTGTGTGTTGAGGACATTATAACCAACTAGCACATTTTCACGTAGGCCAAGTGTCAACTTACCATAATAGCTAACAGTAATACCTATGCAAGGTCCATTGGAGTCCTGAACAATTAAGCAAAGAAAGAATACCTCAGTTTAGCAACCTTTAATAGACATATTGTGCCTATAAGAGTAATGATAGCAATATGGCCTGTTCACATGTCTGTATCAGCTGACCCTATGTGTCACTTAGCAGTATGATGCAACTTGACCTGGGGCTTTCGGACCCTGGTCTAGGGATTTCCAGGAAGCAAGACCACCTTGTACAGATGCAACTTTCATAAACCATTAAACAAAGTTCACCCTTACGAGAGTAACTTCAACTCCCTTTATGAAAGAAGCACCATGTAACTGAGTCAGACTGATTGCAGACATAAGAAAAGGAGGATTGCTTCTCTGAGAATGGTCTCTGTAGAGAGAGCTTTTCAGCCTGCTTGGTCATCTGACCTCTGATTGTACGTGGCCCATGCCACCGGCCTGCATCTGCTATCCCTCTTGTAAGAGCATCACCTGAATACACTCCTGGGCCATCACATGTCATCTAAGACTCATCTCTGACATGAATCAGACCAAAGGGGAGAAGTCAGCCCTGGGGAAGCTGATTAACCAGAACCACCCCAAACTCCTAACCCTGAACTAAGCCTTCATGGATTGGTCAGATGACTTTTAGTTGCATCCCCAAGTATGAGGTTGCATTCCTACTTGTCCTTCCCAACAATCCCTCTTGGTAATCCATCTGTTTCCAGAGAAGGTGCCTATTCCTGCTCCACATGGAACATGTGACCTATGCTCAGCCACAAAGAATATTCTGGAAGCAGTGATTGATTCAGTGGTGGACACGAGACTTCCAGCATAACAACTTGAGAGTATTTTCTTTTGGGGGAGAGCAAAACCCAAGTCTTTCCACTATTTAATGTGAATAAAGAAGCAGTCAGCCTCATGAAATGAAGAGAGGCAGACTTATGAAGCCAAGACAATACACAGTGGGGAGATGAAAAGAAACATGGACCTTAAAAACTACTTTTGGTCATTCTACTCTTGGAACTCGCATCATTTCTAGACTTCTAAATACATGAGACAAAAGAAAAAAACCTACATTGTTCACCTCAGTTTCAGTCAGAATTGCCATTTATGACCAGAACATTCTAATATATAGCTAATCTTACATAATCCCACATTTATGTGTTTATATAAAGGCTTTCTTTCTTTACTCCCAAGGTTTGATTTTACAAGAAATCATACATCCATTTCATAGTTTAGTATCTGTCTACAATATTTTCCCACCCGTGGTTAAGTTTAGGCACTCTTTGTTCAATCTAATTCCGGTACAGTTAACAATTTTCTGTTATAGTGTCAACCATAGGCAAGGTCTGATACTAAACAACATGGAGAAATTAGTTATACCTGTAAAGTGGTACCTGCTTTCCATGAGCACTTGTTCTAGGATGAAGGGTCAAGTAAGAGACATGCAGGAACATATATAATTTTTCTCTATTTAAGTTTCTTTTTCTCAAGCACTTTCTTTTTCTACTGGACTCTATTCTGGAATATATATTATCAGAATTTCTTCTGATAGGAAGTGATTAAGAAAAGGTCTAGTATATTGCCCAAAATGTACATGAAGCCTTCATCTCAGCTAGGCTTTGTTGCTTATTTGCTAAGCTTCAGTTTTATTATTTATAAAATGATACATACCTTGCAGATTATAAAATAAGAAAACATACATACCTTGATTATAAAACAAGAAAATTATGGCACACAGTAAGCACTGAACAACAGTAGGCATCATAAGCTTGGAAAACCTTCACATTTTAGGAAACAACTTGAGGCCCCTGGGAATAGTCAATGTCCACCCTGGGTCTTAGAACAGTGCTTTCTTTACCCCATCATAAGCTACATAGATTTCAGCTTTGGCTGTGGAATTTTCTCTCATTAAACTTATGAGCAACAATATTTTGATGTCTCATAAAAGCATAGATACAGCAACTGTAACTCTTCCTATTGTTTTGAAAAGAATAAATTAATTCTTCACATTTGCTCATACGAGGTGTGAATACCACAGACTACACTGGGTCTAGCACTCAATCTCAAGTGCAGAAGTCATGTGACTATTATAATACCCAGTGGAGGAGTCAAAGGCAGGCCTGAAGATTGGAGCCAAACAGATCAACACGAGACACATTCAAGGACCCAGGTGATGTACTAGTACTTAGAGGCCCTGCTGAGGGGAGTCTGTGAGGAGTCCAACCATCCAGGCAATGCTGAAAGTTTATGCTTGAGTTCACCAACATGGAAACAATTAAGAGACATAGGCCAGACAAGAACACTGAAAATACACTAATGATCACCAAATAAAATACATTACGGTCATACACTATGATTACAAAGTCATTGACCATTAATTAGACCAAATTTGTATTTAAGTCTATATATCTATATATAGTTAACATTTTTGAAAACAATAATAAGGAATCTCAAGAATTTTCTGAAATCAGACATTGCTATAATATAACACATTCTAATTTAGACCAAAATTCATTAGACTGAAACTGGTGTTCTAAGCATTTCTTAAAAGTGGGGGTGGGGGTTGGAGGGGGACATTGCTCAAAATGGCTAATTTTTCTTTTATTCCAAGGTTTTCTTTTTGCTCCAAATCTTTAAAAAGTCATCAATTCATAGCAACTTAAATAACTTTCTAAACCAAAATTTTTCTTATATACTGCATATCACAAAGCCAGTGGCATTTCCCCAACCCTCATTAATTTGGGGTTCTAAGAAAAATGAGAGTGTGCAGATCAAAAAATAAAAGCACATTTGTTTCAGCTGAATCTCTTTTAAAATGTCTCCAATTATGGCTTGCCTACATGCACCACAAGAGAATTTGTGGCCAAAAGCCCCATATATAGTACATCCAAAAATCAGGAACACATCTCAAAGGGAGACACGCTTTAGAGTTTGGGAATGTTTTTAATTACCATGTGCCTCATCCCAGCCTTCACACTTATACTCTGGGTAAGCTGCCAATTTATAATCATGGTTTAGCCACTGTTGCCTGTCCCCGATGCCGGTAGACTTTTAATGGTCTTCGAAGTAAAGATAATTGGATATTTGCATGCTTCTAAATGTATCAGTTAAAAAGGTACTTCAAGAAATAAACCCAGTGTATGTTAGAGTGAATATATTATGGATGCAGATTAACTGTCCCGTAGACCTGCACATTAATGAAACCTGGAGTGCCTTGACCTGTGAATATGCCATGTGAATATGCTATTATTTCAAAGCATTTGATTAAAAAAAAAACAGTTAGGCAAACCTATTTCAACCGACCAGCAGTATGAAAAGTTGGAACAGAGGCAAACATGAGCCTGACACCTATATTTCCTTCCATTCAAGAACGAGAACTTCCAATAAGCTTTGAACAGACAATGATTTAGAAGGGGGAAAATGCAAGAGAATGGAATTAGCTATCCTGGCATATTGATTAACAGTTTTTAAGCCCATCAGTCATACTTTAATTTCTATGTATGGTGTGTTTAACATGAGCTCCCAATCCACCTGATTGGATTACCTCACCTCCCATAAAAGAATCAGCAGCTAGTGGTTGAAACTGTAATTAGAATCAGGCAGTAATTTGTATTGGGAGGGTTTTGGGTGGTGGAAGGGCACAAACCTTCTTGCCCCTTCTGTTTAAATTTTTCAGCATAGACGATGAATAATAATTACATTTCAGCCAATTACCTATGAAATAATAGAAAATGTATATGTGAAGGGATAATCAAAGATTTTAGATATTTGAACTCTATTTCTTCCTTTTCCATAAAGTGGTCAGTAAAATACAGAAGGTACATTCATTATTCACACAGTCTTTCTAATTTCAATGGAATTGGAGAGTGGTCAGAGGTGAGTCCTATCTTAAATACCCAATATATTCCCCATTATATTTCTCTTCTGTAGACTCATAGTTTTAGAGAAAGAACAAGTAAGTAGTATCTATACTAAAACATAAGCATAACACAAACTGTCTATTTTTAAAAGGATTTAAAATTTATTTCCTACTTTTATATGATATTTCTGAAATACATGTCTTTCTATGGAGGTTTTATAATTACAATATTTTTGGTTAGTTGTGTTGTAAAATTTGCCCCCAGGAAAGGGTCCCTTTTAGCTACTAGATTAAATCTTTGTTTGAAGTACTTAGTGTATAGTCTCAGTTCTAAGAGACAGACATCTTAGAAAACATTAATGTTCTTGGATTAGCTATTCTTATATGAAATATATTGTAATCCTCTTCTTAAGCTGTGATTTTAAGAATTAATTTTGTATCCCAAACAGAAAAATGAATTAATCCAAGATGTATAATAGAAAATTTCAGTGTTACCTGGAATCAAATTGAAAAACAACCCAGCTGAACATAATAAGGGGGTTTCATGATTAATATGAGGTACTATCGGTTGAATTAGTTCTACAAAACTAACACACAGGCACACTGAAACGAGGAAGCTACACATCTTTCCCTTCACAATCCTGACCACTGTCACTCCATCCATCTCCGTGCACATACACATGTGTGAGCACACACATGCAAACTAACACCTGACCGAAACGGAAAGCATGTGTGATGTTGAGAATGGCAGCCCTTGGCCATAAATCTCAAAGCAGATAAATGATTCATAAGTTATTTCATACCTGGCCTCTGCTGCAACATGAACCTCACTTTTCTTTGCTTAGGTTTCTGTACTGAATCTTCCCTCTTTCTTCTCCTCATCCTCACATCTCATCTTTTCCCTCTCCCTTCCAGCCATTGCTAAAAATGACTGCCTTTTCACTGTGTCTTCCTATCTCTATGCTCAACTCCAGCTGGCACGTATTTCTAAAAGTATAGTTCCTTTGACCCCCTCATTTTCCATCTGTATAAACATCTTGGTTCTTTAACTGCTGGTGCAATGATTAACTCCTATTTTGGTACAGACTTTTGTGTTTGTCAGTTACTAACATAAACCTCTTCATATTCTCTGGGCCTCAGGTTTTTGACATGTAAAATGAAGAGGAGCTTGCAGGGACCTCTGGGAGCTCTGAACCTAGTACAATCCTTTCTCCACAAATAGCTTAACATTTTCATAATGTTGTCTTGCTCAGCAGCAATTTCACGTCTGGATGCTCTGTCTCTCTAATTAGATGGTAAGATCTTCAGGAGCCTTCACTGGGACTTTTTTTTTTTTCTTTTTTTAGTGTTGTTGTACCCTATAGCTCCTACTGTAGCTCTAAGTATATTATAGGTAATCAATAAATGTTCATTGATTAGTTTTCTGGAGACCTTTTGGGCAGATTTTCACTTCATATCATCACTACCAGCATCGGTAGCATAGAAATGGATACATAAAGCAATTATCTAGGAAATTAATAGATCCAAAGAAAATAGAAACAAAACAACACCAAAAATCACTCCACAATTTCTGTATGTTACCTGATAATTATCTATGTTGGTAATTTGCTTTGCGGTGCTTAATAAATGACTCCAATAATTTAAAGTGAAATTGAGGGGAAAGAAGTAAACTGTGGAGTAAACCTAAAGATTGCTTTAAAGAAGTGACTCTTAATTTGGGAGTGGGGTGGGGAGGATGGGAAGGAATGAGACATTTTGAGAATCTGATGGGTGCTGTGGGCTTTCTCCAGAAAGGTTCACAGATTCCTTGCAACTTGTTGCATAAACACTGTGTTTTCCTGAAGCCCATACTTGGGTCTCATGTTTTATACTTAAATAGCTTTATTTAAAGAAAGTAGGTGGAAGAAAAAGTATCCAATGTACTCAGCCCTAATATGAAGCTAATTTATAGCTTTCATATGAAGGCTAAAACCCAATTATAGCATAGGAATACAGGGAAAGGGGAAAGGGAG
>CAUYON010142896.1:0-10989 GCA_963573935.1 Arctocebus calabarensis | reverse complement strand
GGTGTCACACTGCTCACAGCAACCTCCAGCTCTTGGGCTTAAGCGATTCTCTTGCCTCAGCCTCCCTAGTAGCTGGGACAGATGAGATTTTTTAAAGTGCTCACTATAGAGTACCCAAATCTATCTATTTCCTAGGAGTTCCATCAAATAATTTTTTTTTTTTTTTAGTTAGTGTCTTGCTCTGTTGCCCTCGATTGAGTGCTATGGTGTCATCATAGCTCACAGCAACCTCAAACTCCTGGGCTCAAGTAATCCTCTTGCCTCAGCCTCCTTGGTAGCTGGAACTATAAGCACATGCCATCATGCCCAGCTAATTTTTCTACTTTTAGTAGAGATGGGGGGGGTCTCACTGTTGCTCAGGCTGGTCTCGAACTCTAGAGCTCAGTCAATCCACCTGACTTAGCCTCCTAGCTCCTGTCCTACAGCAAACTTTTGCTGCTGAGGCACTGTGCTAAGTCTCTTCTTCCTGTCTTTATAGGACTGGTGTTTATACAAATCATTTCCCATCTTGGCTTCTTTTTTTTTCAGAGACAAGGTCTCTCTCTCTCTCTCTGTCAGGTGAGTTGGATCATACCTCACTGCTGCTTCAAACACCTGGGCTCCAGTGATCCTCCTTCCTCAGCCTCCTGAGCAGCTAAGACTGCAGGTGCTTGCCACCACACCCAACTAAACATCTCAGCTTCTAATCATTACATTACCTTACTCTTTTCTTGACTTTAAAAAAGAAACTATAGGCTCGGCGCCTGTGGCTCAATGGGCTAAGACGCCAGCCACGTACACCTGAGCTGGTGGGTTCGAATCCAGCCCCGGCCTGCCAAACAACAATGACGGCTGCAACCAAAAAATGGCCAGGCGTTGTGGCGAGCACCTGTAGTCCCAGCTACTTGGGAGGCCGAGGCAAGAGACTCACTTGAGCCCAGGAATTGGAGGTTACTGTGAGCTGTGATGCCATAGCACTCTACCTAGGGTGACAGCTTGAGGCTCTGTCTCAAAAAAAAAAAAAAAAAGAAACTATATATTGTAATTAAAAAATTTTGACTATGGGGCAGCGCCTGTGGCTCAGTGAGTAGGGTGCCGGCCCCATATACCGAAGGTGGTGGGTTCAAATCCAGCCTCGGCCAAACTGCAAAACAGAAAAATAGCCAGGCGTTGTGGCGGGCCCCTGTAGTCTCCCAAGAGAATCGCCTAAGCCCAGGAGTTGGAAGTTGCTGTGAGCTGTATGACACCACGGCACTCTACCAAGGGCGATAAAGTGAGACTCTGTCTTTATTAAAAAAAAAAAAAAATTTGACTGTAGTCAATTTGACTGTAGGCCAGGCACAGTGGCTCACGCTGTAATCCTAGCACTCTGGGAGGCCGAGGCAGGTGGATCGCTTGAGTTTATGAGCTCAAGACCAGCCTGAGCAAGAGTGAGACCTTGTCTCTCTAAAAATATAGCTGGGTATTGTGGTGGGCAACTATAGCCCCAGCTACTTGGGATGCTTAGCAAGAGGGTTACTTGAGCCCAAGAGTTTAAGGTTGGTGTGAGCTTAAACACCACAGCACTCTACCAAGGGTGATAAAGTGAGTCTTTTGTCTCAAACAAAAAAAAAAATTGACTACATTCACAGATCATTCATTCATATATATACATATGTGTATATATATGAATGAATGAGCCTGTGGCTCAAGCGGCTAAGGCGCCAGCCATGTACACCTGAGCTGGCGGGTTCGAATCCAACCTGGGCCCGCCAAACAACAATGACGGCTGCAACCAAAAAATAGCCGGGCGTTGTGGCGGGTGCCTGTAGTCCCAGCTACTTGGGAGGTGGACCAGGAGACTCGCTTGAGCCCAGGAGTTGGAGATTGCTGTGAGCTGTGATGTCACAGCACTCTATCTAGGGTGACAGCTTGAGGTTCTGTCTCAAAAAATAAAAAATAAAATACAAACACAGATATATTGAAAAGTATATACATACTGTAAAGTTTTCTCTTTGTTCATTCTTTTTTAAATTCCAGATTAATATGAGGGTACAAACCATTAGGTTATATAATTTACACTTGACAGGTAAAAATTAGAGTTGTAGTTGTGTCCTACCTCTCGGTAATGGCATGTACCATATATCCATGCATTGTGCCCATTGAGTGGGAAGCCACTGAACCCCCTCCCCATCTTTTTCTTTCTTTCTTTTCTTTTTTTTTTGAGACAGAGTCTTACTCTCTTGCTCTAGGTAGAATGCTATAGCATCATCACAGCTAACAGTAACTTGAAACTCTCGGGCTTAAGTGATCCTCTTGCCTGAGTAGTTGGGACTACAGGCTTGCACCACCATGCTGAGCTAATTTTCCTTTCTTTCTTTTTTTTTTAATTTTTAATTTTTTTTGTTCTTTTTGAGACAGTCTTTTTCAATTTTTTTTTGGTGCAGCTTTTTTGGCTGGGTTCAGGTTTGAACCCACCACCTCCAGTATATGGGGCCAGGCCTCCACTCCTTGAGCCACAGGCGCCACCCAAGAGACAGTCTTACTCTGTTGCACTGGGTAGGAGGGCATTGCCCACAGCAACCTCAAAGTCTTGGACTCAAGAGATCCTCTTACCTCAGCCTCCCAAGTAGCTGGGACTACAGGCACCTGCCATGATGCTGGGTTAGTTTTTCTACTTTTTTAGTAGAGATGGGGATTCACTCTTGCTCAGGTTGGTCTTGAACTTCTGAGCTCAAGCAATCCACCTGCCTCAGCTTCCCAAAGTGCTAGCTAGGATTATAGGGCATGAGCCACCACAGCTGGCTAATTTTTCTATTTTTTAGTAGAGATGAGGTCTAGATCTTTCCCAGGCTGATCTTGAATTCCTGAGCTCAAGAATCCTACTATCGTGGCCTCCCAGAGTGCTAGGATTACAGGCATGAGCCACCATACCAGACCCTAAATTCTTGAATTTAATTGAGATTTTCTCTGATGTGGGTTTATGAGTATTATCCTAGTTTCAGATTGGTATGAGTATATGAGTATATGTGATGCTCGTTTTCCAATCTTGCAATACTTTACTTAGGAGAATGTTCTTCAAATCAATCCAAATTGTTACAAAGGATGTAAAATGTACATCTTTTTTAGGGATGAATAGTATTCTTCTTCTTCTTTTTTTTTTTTGAGACAGAGCCTCAAGCTGTCACCCTGGATAGAGTGCTGTGGCATCACAGCTCACAGCAATCTCCAATTCCTGGGCTCAAGCAAGTCTCCTGCCTCTGCCTCCCAAGTAGCTGGGACTGCAGGTGCCTGCCACAACACCTGGCCAGTTTTTGGTTGCAGCCATCATTGTTGTTTGGCAGGCCCGGGCTGGATTCAAACCTGCCAACTCAGGTGTACGTGGCTGGTGCCTTAGCCCGTTGAGCCACAGGTGCCGAGCCAAGGGATGAATAGTATTCTATGGTATATGTATACCACTGTTCATTAATTCATTCAACTGTTAATGGACTCTTGGCTTGCTTCTATAACTTTGTGATTGTGAATTATATGGCTGTGAATATTCTAGTGCAAATGACCTTGTGGCCAAATGTCTTTTTTTGTTTGGGTAAATGCTTAGTAGTGGTATTGCAGAGTCAAATGGTAGGTGTACTTTCAGTTCCTTGTGGTTTCTCTATACTTTTTTCCATAGAGACTGTACTAGTTTGAAATCCCAGCAACAGCGCATGAGTGTTCCCTTCTGTGTACATCCACACCAGTAACTGCTGCTTTGGGACCTTCTGACGTAGGCCATTCTCACTAGGGTTAGGTGGTATCTTGAAGTGGTTTTGATTTGGATTTCCCTGATAATTAGAGATGATGAACATTTTTTCATGGGTTTATTGGCTATTATTCTGTCCTCATCAGAAAAGTTTCGATTCATATCTGTTGCCCTGTTTTTCATGGGATTTTTGCTCTTTTCTTGTTGATACACTTGACTTCATCGTAGAGTCTGATGATTAGCCCTTTATTGGATTCATGGCACGCAAGTATCTTCTCCCATTCTGAAGATTGTCTTTTTATGAATTGTGTTCTAAGCTGTGTAAAAACTTTTAAACTTGATGAGGTCCCATGTATTTATTTTTATTGTTGCTACAATTGCTAGTGGGGTCTTCTTCATAAATTCCTTCCATAGGCCAGTAAGATTATGACTTTTTCTCACACTAACTTTTTTTTTTTTTTTTTGCAGTTTTTGACGGGGCTGGGTTTGAATACACCACCTCCAGCATATGCCAGCACCCTACTCCTTTGAGCCATAGGTGCCACCCCACACTAACTTCTTTATTGTTTCATGTCTTAGATGTAGATCTTTTATCCATCTCAAGTTAATTTTTTTTTTTTTTTGAGACAGAGTCTCACTATGTCACCCTCGGTAGAGTGCCATGGTGTCACAGCTCACAGCAACCTCAAACTCTCGGGCTTAGCGATTCTCTTGCCTCAGCCTCCCAAGTAGCTGGCACTACAGGTGCCGGCCATAACGCCTGGCTATTTTGTGGTTGTATTTGTCATTGTGGTTTGGCGGGGCCCAGGCTGGATTTGAACCCGCCAGCTCCAGTGTATGTGGCTGGTTCCCTAGTCGCTGAGCTACAGGTGCCAAACCTCACGTTAATTTTTGTAAGTGGTGAGAGGTAGGAGTCCAGTTTCATTCTCATGCATGTGGCTAGCCAGTTCTTCCAGCACCATTTATTAAGTAGGTATTATTCCTCCCAGTGAATTACAAAGTTTTATTTTATCACTAACCCTTTTCTTCCCCTACCACATACACACAGGATCTTCTTTGTGGCAGACACAAACAAAAGTGAATATAGCCAGTCCATACCCTTTAAATACAAATAATAACATGCTACACACAGCTATGCAGGTTGCTTCTTTTCCTTCTAGCAATCTTTTTTTTTTTTTTTTGTAGAGACAGAGTCTCACTTTATCGCCCTCGGTAGAGTGCCGTGATGTCACACAGCTCACAGCAACCTCCAACTCCTGGGCTTAGGCAATTCTCTCCAACTCCTGGGCCCCAGCCTCTCGAGTAGCTGGGACTACATGCGCCTGCCACAATGCCCAGCTATTTTTCTGTTTTGCAGTTTGGCTGAGGCTGGGTTTGAATCCACCACTTTCAGTATATGGGGTCAGCCGCACTACTGGATGAGCCACAGGCACTGCCCTAGTGATCTTTTTTGAAATGTTAGATAGCTACACTGTTCGCTAGAATACCAATAAGGAAGCAGCTGACATCTAAAGCTTTTACTTGGTTGACATGTTGAGGGCTTAATATTCAACTTTGTAATACCTTATGAAGTGGGATTGATTATTTTCTTTTCATAAACAAAGACACCAAATCATTACCCCATTTTACACACAAGCAAAGTACAGACATTTAAGTGGTGCTTAGGGACACAGTATTCCAACCTGTCCCTTCCGAGTTGCTTAAACACCAATCCTGCACATAGATGGCAGAAGGCTGAAGTGTGTCACTGTATAGCCACAGTGAGTAATATTTAGTCTCTGGAAGACAGGAATGTGTCTTATGCAGCATTACTGCCTATCACAGTACCTGGCACCTAACAAATGCCCTATTTTTGGAAAGCTTTTAAATCTGAGTCATAGTGAATGTCATTGCAGAAAACAATTTAGCTATTTTTGTGCTTCATAAACTACTTATCTTGAGTACTTATAACTTTGTTTTGCTTTTCCAGAATGAATATGATGATTACCAATTTTTGAGCACTAACTATGCGGTCATCATTGCCAAACACATTTCGTTTAATTTACAACTCTGTTTGGAATCATTTTGCAGTTGATGAAATGTGCTCAGAGAGGTTAAGTAACTCACCCAAGATTGCACAATTAATGAACGTTAGAACCAAAACTCAGAGCCTGGTCAACGTTACCCCTGAAGCAAGTGTTTTTTTTTTTTGGTAGTTTTTTGGCGGGTTCTACCCTCAGCATGTGGGGCTGGCACCCTACTCCTTGAGCCACAGGCACCACCCATGAAGCAAGTGGTCTTACATGTCACCTCCTTCTGGAAAACCTCAAGGAAAGTTCAACCTTTGGTTATAGTATGTGACTTAATTCAGAGTGAGATGGCTTAAGGCCGTCAGTTTCACCAATACTTATCATTTTGAATGTCAGTTTTAATGACTCTGGATATCTGAAGAGGAAATAACAAAACATGTTTCTCATTAACAGGGGCTGCTTTCTAAGCTGTGATGAATCCTGTGATTTGTACTGTGTTGTTTCAAACGCTAAAAGCTTCTCCAAGGTATAGGAAAGGCTGATGGGCTAAGAGTGACCTTGAAGATACTTAGATAGGATGTCAGTATTTGTTGTTCACTTTCTGAAAGGATTTATTTCTGTGGATTTTTATCGAGAGCCCTTAAAATAGAACAGAGTATTTCATTCAATAGGTTAAAATTAGATATAACTTTATAACGAAATAACCAGAGAGTGAGTGAGTGATGTTAGGTGTAATGTGTGTTCTTCATTCATTAATTCAATAGCTAAGTCTCTACCATCTGCCAGCACTGTTTGAGGCACTGGAGATATAGTGAACAAAATAGATAAAAATTCCTATCTGTTTGGAACTTAGATTCTACTGGGAAGAGACAAAACAAAAAGTAAAGTCTAAGTTAGGTGGCAGGAAGTCTTATATAGAAAAGTAATGCAGGGAAGGGGTATTGAGACTGCTGGGATGTGTGTGCAATTTTAAATCCTTACATAGCATCTTGTTATTGTCACAAGTAATTGGCCTTTGGCCTCTCCTTTCTTTTTTTTTTTTTTTTTGAGACAGTCTCAAGCTGTCGCCCTGGGTAGAGTGCCCTGGTGTTACAGCTCACAGCAACCTCAAACTCTTGAGCTCAAGCCACTCTCTTGCCTCAGCCTCCCAAGTAGCCACAACAGGTGCCCAGCACAATGTCTGGCTATTTTGTTTATTGCAGTTGTCATTGTTGTTTTAGCTGTCCCAGACAGGGTTCAAACCCACCATCCTTAGTGTTTGTGGCTGGCGCCCTACCCACTGAGCTACAGGCACCGGCCAGTCTTCCAAAAGTAGAGACAGGGTCTCATTCTCTTTTTTTTTGCTCAGGCTGGCCTCCAACTTGTGAACTCAAGCACTCCACCTGCCTTGGGGGTTTGGATTACAGGCGTGAGTCCCTGCGCCTGGTCTCTCCTTTTTTTCTGAGCATTCCACATAATGTCCCAGGTTTGTCATATCCTGGAGGTTCTGCCTTCCGTACACCCAGAGTGCAACTCCAGTAACCACGTGTGGATGTTTCACTTCTAGTTTCTTGCTGGTCCAAGATGGCCTGGATTAGATCTAAAGCCTATGGGAGAGTATTCAAACAATCTTGAGCGTTTGGAGAGAAATCAGAAGAGGCAGGGGAAAAGAAATAAAAACAGGATGTCTTTAGGTAGGATTAGCTAGAATTATTTTTACCATTTCACCTCTGTCCTAATCATTCTCGAAGTAGAAAATAGTTCAAGGTTTGGCAGGACCCAGAGGTGGGTGGAAGAAGATCCTGGGTAGGTTATAAAATCTAAGGCAGAGACAGAAAGAAGAGGGTGGAATAATTTGTTGAATGGATGAGTCAATCAATGGTGATGCCAAGATGTGGTGATGGTGTAGGAATGGATGCTTTAACTTCCCATAAGCTCCACCAGCTACTTATCCTCAAGACACCTACCCCATCCCAACAAATCTAGAGGCCAATATTTAATCGTGGCAAGTAACGTTTACCCAATCACAGGTAGATTAAAGTGCAAATAAAAGCATTTTCAGAGACCTTTGTTTTGTATTGATCTACCATACAGCTTGAGTAAAAGTGGTTTACAAAAGCAGCTTCCAAACAAGTTTCTATAAACCTGAGGTTTACAAAAGATGGATAAGGCTTAGGCTGGACAAGACCAGTGGAAGAGGTCTCACTGGAAGTTCTTATTTTAGTTACTTGAGCGGTAAGAGTCGCAACAGGCTTGTCCAGATGCAGGAATATGGGCTGACATGGTGGTGGTTAGTGGCGTGACAATGAAGTCACGGCGACCTCTCCTTATGAAGTCAAAATCATTAAAAACCCAGTGACGTTCGCGTCACCCACGGTGAGGCCTCTCTCTGCCGCGGATGCGTGGCCTCAGCCCGCGCTGAACACCGAAAGCGCCCCAAACGCGGCGGGTAGAAATTCTCCGCCGGTCACCCCCAGGCTTCCGCCCGGGGCCTGGTCTCCACGCTGGGCGCCGGGCGGGGCTCGCTGGTGGCCCGGGGTCGGCACGCCCTCCACGCACGGCCTGCCGGGAGTTGTAGTTCAGGCGGCGGAGAGCCGCGCCAAGCCCCGCCTTCCTCCTGTCCGGCTTCCTCTCCGCCCCGGATGAGTGCGCAGAAAAGGGACCGCTGGCCGGGACCCAGGGAGCGGAGGGACTACAATTCCCAACGGATGTAGCAACGGGCGCCCTGCCACAGGTAGCCGAAGCTCTGTGCGCACGCGCACACGCGCCGGGCGGTGGCGGGATCCCGCCGCGTGCACTTTCCCGCCCCGGCGCGCCCTGCCTCGCCACGCCTCGGGCAGTCCGTAGTGTCTCGTCTGCACGCCCTGCGCTCGCTCCTTCGCAGCTCCGCACGTCCCTCCCTTTCCCCAGTTTCTTTTGGAGCCCAGGCCCCGCCCGTTTCCCGCCTCCTGGGCCTGGTTCGTTCCTGCCCTACTGCGCCCCTGCTGCTGCTTGCTGAAGGCGGAGGTCCATGTTGTCCCCTCAGCGAGTGGTAGCGTCTGCCTCGAGAGGAGCAGGTGAGGCACCCAATTTCCCCCAGACCACTATGTAGGTGCCCCCTCCGCCCTCTCTGCTATTGCTCCGAGGCGACCGCCCGCCATCGCCGCCGCCCTTCCTTGTCCCGGGGCTGGGACCGAGCGTCCCTTGCTGGGGTCCCTTGGCTCGCGAATTCGGGGTTAGGGGCTCCTCGCGGGGCCCGGGCTGTCAAACGCGGGCGGCGCCCGGGAAAGGCGTCCAGCGCTCCTCTGGGCGGCCGCCGTCCCTGGGCGCTCCCCGCGCTCGTCCTGGGCGGCCTCGAGGGCCGCCGGCCCCCAGCTTCGGCCGCGGCGAGCACCGCCCTGGGCAGAGCTGGCCGCCCGGGGGCTGCTGCCCCTCCCTGCTGGCCGCTGGGCACGCCCTTGGCCGAGACCTTGGGGCCGAGCGGCTCTGGCCGTGTTAACGGACCCGCGGCGGGAGGGTCGATGCTTTATTGCTCAGCCTTTCTTGCAGGGCTGGAGGGCTGCGAAGGTCCTTAGAGTTGGAAGTTTTATTTTCATCTCCACGATGTTGAGGCACTGCAAGTATTAGGTGGTTTTCAACCCACACTTATTTCCGTCACGGAAATAAAAAGCATTGGCCTAAAGTAGTTTTTAGTACTTTTGGAACGATACGTTGTTTTTTTTTTTTTTTGCTTTCCTGGAGGCGTAAAACATAGCCAAAGTATTAAGTAAAAATCAACTGGGGAATCACCATAAGTTCACGAATACGACTTAGGCTGTCATTTAACCTGGCTTCATTGTTTAACGTGTGCGCAGTTGACATTACCAGAAGTTTCACTTGCGAAATCTGAGCAAAAGGAACAGACAGTGCTTGAAGAATCTTTTAATAGATAAATCTCAGTCTCCGAATTTGAATATAGGGGAGTGGAGTGTTTTGTGAAATTCGAAGAAAAACTAACGGCCCGAAAAGGTGTGATATCACATTTTGGCTTACTTTCGGAAAAGCAGATTTGAGAAGCAAAACCTACGGAGTTCTCCTCTGTGTTAAGCATTCGTCATTGAAGATAATGTACTGAAATTCAAATTGGTGGTTTTTTTCAATTCCTACGGAAACTGGCTTGTACTCTAGAAATTCCTGATGCTGCTTTAACTCTTTTGTAAAGGAAACACTTGGTAAAATGAAGCGTCACACTAGTCCAGCACGTCGTTTTGTTAGCTACAGTTTACTGTCTCATGGTCTTGATGAAATTGGGAAAAATAACAGTAGGGGATAAATGTGATGATGTGTACTAATATAGCTTTTTAGTTTTTACTGAGTAGGGCTTATTTAGAACAGGCTTAAATATTGGTTTTCTGTGGTGCATACATACTTTTTTGGTAGCAGTTATAGAATAGGGATATGTTAACACTAATTATTTTGTTACTATTATTTATTTTTTTGAGACAAATTCTCACTATGTCACCCTTGGTAGAGTGCCGTGGCCTCACAACTCAGCAACCTCAAGCTCTTGGGCTCAAGCAATCCTCTTGTCTTAGCTTCCCAAGTTGTTGGGACTACAGATGCCTGACACTGTGCAGGCTATTTTTGTTGTTGTTGTTGTTGTTGTTGCAATTGTCCTTGTTTTTTCGAACCTACCAACTTCAGTGTATGTGGCTGGAGCCGTAACTGCTGTGCTATAGGCGCCAAGCGGGTTCATACTAATTTTTAAAATGAAATGACAGAGAATCATATAAACCAAAAATTATAATGAAGTCCTCTCCACTTCCCTGACTCCCAAAGGTGGTCATTATTAGCATCTTGATCACATATTCTTTTAAGATTTCCCTGAAGTACTTTAGGGAACCCTAGATGTGTGTGAACTTGTGTGAGAACTGGTTTAGGATTTACCTGTGATGACAGACATGCCTATTACAGCTTTTGTTTGTTTGTTTGTTTTTGAGACAGAATCTCACTTTATCACCCTGATAGAGTGCTGTGTTGTCGTAGCTCACAGCAACCTCCAACTTTTTTTTTTTTTTTTTGGTAGAGTCTCACTCTATGGCCTTTGGTAGAGTGCCATAGTGTCACACAGCTCACAGCAACCTCCAGCTCTTGGGCTTAGGCGATTCTCTTGCCTCAGCCTCTGGAGTAGCTGGGACGACAGGCGCCTTTCACAACGCCTGACTATTTTTAGAGATGGGGTCTTACTCTTGCTCAGGCTGGTCTCAAACCTGTGGGCTTAGGCAATCTACCCGCTTCAGGCTCCTGGAGAGCTAGGATTACAGGCATGAGCCACCGTGTCTGGCC
>CAUYON010142895.1:0-25901 GCA_963573935.1 Arctocebus calabarensis | reverse complement strand
TTCTTTCTTTCTTTCTTTCTTTCTTTCTTTCTTTCTTTCTTTCTTTCTTTCTTTCTTTCTTTCTTTCTTTCTTTCTTTCTTTCTTTCTTTCTTTCTTTCTTTCTTTCTTTCTTTTTTTTAGTTGAAGCAGGGTCTGGCTCTTGTTCAGGCTGGTCTCAAGTTCCTGAGTTTAAGGGATCCTCCACCCCCTGTCACCTTGCCTTGGTGCTAGGATTATAGTCCTGGGCCACCACTGCTTGAAGCATTTGCATCATTGATCGAAATCTCCTCGAAACTCTCTCTGCCTCTGGTTTCTCCTGATTTTCTTTGTCACCACTAAGATGAATCCTTCTCAGCTTCTTCCCAAGTCCTCATTCCTACTTCCCCCATCCCCCCTTTTCCTCAATTTCCTATTTGTTCTTTTTTTTTTTTTTTGCAGAATTTTGCTGGGGCCAGGTTCGAACCTGCTACCTCCAGTATCTGGGGCCAGTGCCCCACTCCTTTTAGCCACAGGTGCCACCCCATTTTCCTAGTTGTTCTTTTCCCTCTTGCCTCCCAAATGATGGTGTCCCAGGGCTCTCTTCTTAGCCCTTTTGCAGTTTCACTACTTATACGTTCCATAGTTGAATATTTACCCTTCAGTCTAATACCTGAGCTGTCCTTGAGACTTCCAAATAGGAATTTCCTGTTCAAAGCTACATCTCTGGCCCAGGCACGGTGGCTTATGCCTGTAATCCTAGCACTCTGGGAGGTGAGGTGGGAGGATTGCTTGAGCTCAGGAGTTGGAGACCAGCCTGGGCAAGAGGGAGATCCTGTCTCTACTAAAATAGAACAAATAGCCAGGTGGTGTGCCCTGCACCTGGAGTCCCAGCTACTAGGGAGGCTGAGGCAAGAGGATCACTGGCACCCAATAGTCTGAGGTGGCTATAAACTAGGCTGACACCGTGGCCCTCGACCTCGTCTGAGCGTGTGCGTGAGCCTCAGTCTCAAAAAAAGAAAAAAACACAACTGCATTTCTGGGGCAGTTTTTTTTTTTTTTTTTAGACAAAGCCTCAAGCTGTCATCCTGGATAGAGTGCTGTGGCATCTCAGCTCACAGCAACCTCCAATTTCTGGGCTCAAGCTAGTCTCCTGCCTTCACCTCCCAAGTAGCTGGGACTACAGGCCCCCGCCACAACGCCCGGACATTTTTTTTTTTTGGTTGCAGCTGTCATTGTTGTTTGGCGGGCCTGGGCTGGATTCGAACCCGCCAGCTCAGGTGTATGTGGCTGGCTCCTTAGCCCGTTGAGCCACAGGCGCCGAGCCACAACTGCATTTCTTTAAAGCTGTATGTACAGCTCCTGAAGAGGCATCTCTCCTTAGATAGGGTATTAGTCAAGGTCCAGTAAGGAGGTAGAAAACACAAAGATGAACTTAAATGGGGAACTTTGCACATGAAGAATTAACAAGCGAGAGGTGATTTTGCTAAAAGGGGCCAAAAGAGGGCTCTAGGGACATAAAAACATAGAAACAGTAAAAGTCAAAAGCTACTCCCACTCTGGGGCTGTATGAATGAAAAAGCAAGTAACTAAGAACGTAGAAGAGCTTTCCTTTTTTCCTTTCCCCAAGGCTGAAATCCAGCCGTCTTTGGAAAGGACAGAGGAGCATGCGTGGTAGAAAGCTTGCCAGAGAAACAGGGCTATCTGAGAGATCTGAGAGATCTGAGGGGAGCGCTCTTGGGTCTTTCACACGCCAATTTTCTGGCTGCCATAGGCAAATAGCAAGCCCACCCAAAACATAAGTGTAAGTGAGGCCTCTTCCTGCTCTTATGGGCTTGCAGTGTCTCTCCAGGGTTCTCTGTTGAGAAAACTGAACCTGGAGCCAGCTAGCAAAGGAGAAATGTTTGCAGGGCCTGGCTCTGCTATCACAAAACAAAGCAAAGAAGGATGGATTTGGAGGTTCAGAGATGATAAATTCATAGCTGACACAGAACCTTCAACTCCACCTGTCAAAACTGAACTAATTTCCCTCTGGTTCCTTTCTAACTGGATAGTGTCACTGTCTTCCTAGTCAGGCACAAAGTGAGATGTCCCAGACACTTCACTTTTCCTCACACTGGCATGTAACCCATCACTGGACTACCAAGAATGTACAAAGCCCTGACTCAGGTATTGTAATTCCAACTGGCTTTTAGAGGGACTTAGAAGTTGACGTGATTCCACACAAACAGAATCTCTTAAAGTGTAGTTCCCATGGGTCCAAACCTTTGTTCCTTTGGTGGAAATTGAACCATTATTTATGATTCCCTCCTTTTGCTCTACATTTTGAGCTTTGGGAAAAATCCCTCATGTGTTGTATTAATTGAAACTCCTTGGACGTGATTGGTAAGACCTGGTCATCAAAGATATGCAGCTTCCCCACCCCCCACTTCTGTTTTGTGTAAACCAAGAAAAAAGTATTTTAATATGGTAGCTCAGAAATGCAATGAACATTATAGTTGCCTAGTTGTGTTTTATTGATAGCTTATTTTAGAACTAGTGTTCTCCAGCGCTGAAATATAATAGAATATTTCTTTCTAATAATCTGTAATGTGAACAGTTTTTTTATTTTGTATATTATTAAATATAGTTACAATAAAAAGGTATATAGGAAAAGAAAAGCCAGTGGCCTCTGAACTTTTCTGATTGCTTCCTGAACATGTACCTTCACTATATGTATATTAATGTATGGACAATTTTCACACCCTTCTCTAATAAGGCATTGTGTGCATATGCAGAAATCTATACCAAAGTAGTAATAAGTTACACTAAAGTTAATATAAAGAGGTTTTAGTGTTTTCTCTCCACCCTGATGGACTGATTTATGTGTTCTTTAGGGTCTGCAGCTTTGGTGACAACTGTATTCACTTATGTACGGACAGGGCAAGTAGATCAGATTACTGAGTATTCTCTAGGAAGTCCCGTAGTTTCAAAAAGGTGAGTAGTTTGTGTCCTTTTTAGATTCTCACCTAATAAGGATTTGCCTTCTGGCCTGGCACTTTACCATACCCTTCTGTCATAGGCTCCTCCTCTTGCAAGGGAGGCAGGATGGTAGAAGGGAATGAGAATTCATGAGGCTTTTAGTACTGAAACCACAGCGCAGCAATTATCTCTGTAGACTTGTGACTTTGTGAAAGTTACTTGACCTCTTTTACTCTTGATTTTTTTGGGGAATTAGGAGGGCTTTAAGACACAAGTAACAGGCTCGTGAGCCTATAAAGCACATTCCTTTTCTGACCAGCATGTATAGTACTGACAGCTCTGTTATGAGAGGCTGGCATGTGTCAGAGTGATCGAGAAGGGAAGTGGTGCTGGAACTACGAAACTCACCAGAAGACAGAGCTAGAGATAACTGAATGTGGAGCTCCCATGAAAGAAGCTGCTAGATTGTCACATTCAACCTTCCAGAAAGGGGGTCATGGGATATAAAATTCACTTGGTTTTTTTTTTTATTTTAGAGACAGAGTCTCACTTTGTTGCCCTTGGTAGAGTGCCATGGCTTCATGGCTCACAGCAACCTCCAGCTCCTGGGCTTAGGCAATTCTATTGTCTCAGCCTCCTGAGTAACTGGGACTACAGGCGCCTGCCACAACACCCGGCTATTTTTTTGTTGCAGTTCGGCCAGGGCTAGGTTTGAACCTGCCACCCTTGGTATATGGGGCCAGCGCCCTACTCACTGAGCTACAGGCACCGCCCAAAATTCACTTGGTTTTAAACAACTTAATTTCATTTAGAAAAATTTGAACTCAAGTACTACATATTTAGTACTTGAAAACCAAGAACTCATGTACAAATGGCATGGCAACCCTTTGAAAATCTGAAGACAACTATCATGGTCCCTTGGTCTCCTTACATTTAAGACAAATGCATTCAAATCTATCTATCTATCTATCTATCTATCTATCTATCTATCTATCTATCTATCTATTTAATTTCAGAATGTTAAAGGGTACATATGTTTTGTTTAAAATTTTTTGTACAGATTGAGTCAAAGTTATACATGTAAGTGTATAAATGGGTCAAGTGTGCCTTCACCTAGCTCGTGTGCACTGTATCCAAGAGGTGTGAATTTTCCCATTTCCCCTGCCCATCCCTTTCCCTGGTTTTGTTTACATTGAAATTTATTTCCGTATGTGAATGTAAGTTCCAACTTGGTCCTGAGTACGCATGTTTGTTTCTCCACTCTTATGATGTTTCATTCAGAAGAATTGTTTCCACTTCCCTCTAGGTTGTCCGAGATTACCATTTTTTCTTTATGGCTGAGTAGTACTCTGAAGTATGCTCATACCACATTTTATCAATCCAGTCATGTATTAATGGGCACCTGGGTGGTTTTCGTGTCTTTGCATCTACGATAGTGAATTGTTTAAATAAATTCTCATCTGCAATGACTTCTAGCCCCTCTGCTACTCTATTTGATACTCTAAACCGTGGAGTCACTTTGAGGGTTTCTAGTTCCCAAAGGTGTCTCCACAGCTGGTTCTCTGACCTGGCACCAGCTTTGCAGAGCATTGCCTCACTTTGAGAAGTAGCCCATCTACTCCCTCTTGCCCACCCACTCCAAGTAGTCTATTTAAAATCATGCAATGCTTCAGGTTTTTCGGATGGAATTTCATTCTTCACTTGTTTCTGGATAGCTGGCTTGGAAATTGAAACCTGATTAGTACATCTATTTTTGGATTTTACTTCCACTGTGTCTTTCTGCCTTGCTTGGATCTTTGAAAGCTAAGTTTTGTTAGCTTTTTTTTGATACTCAGTCATTCATGTCATTCAGTTTGCCCTGCTACCCTGGGTTCCAGCATCATCTTGGCCCATAGGACTCCCCATAACATTCTGCCTTGCCTGCCCACATCTCAGGCCTCATTTCTTCAGAACTGTTTGTCTTATAGTTATCTTGAGCCTTGATTAGCAGTCTTCTCTTCTTCCCAATTCCTTCAACTTTTAATGTCTGCACAATTCATTTTATATTTATAATGTAGAGACATGTACTGTCTGTTGCCCATATAAGCATGTCTTATCTACCAGGCTGAATTATACATTTTATATAGGGAGAAGCTAGGGTTTTTAAAATCTTAATATTCGATACAAAATCTAGTATAAATCCTTAGACAAATTAAATCATCAATAGTACTTAATAAGTAATTGTTGAGCTAAAGGTAAGGCCTTACATTACTTCTACCTTAAAGTACTTTGAAAAGTATTAGGTTTTTTGGGCCACATGCTATATTCATTCCTTGAAGGATTTCTTCCACTTCACTGGTGTTTTAAGTTGTATAATGTGCTGGGTATTCCTTTTAGCTTTGGTCGCTTGGCAAATGATAATGACTTTACTTGCTGTGTTCGCTCTTTGCTTTCTTTACTCTTTTCTGTTGTAACTGCTTATTTCTAATCTTAATGTTTATTTTTTAGTGAGACATTTGAAGTCCTTTTTGAGGAGAAAGAACATTATGAATACATTGTATGAGGGTATTTTTAATAAAAATTATATGGTTTTTATTTATTTTTGCATTTTCAAGGCTTAGGAAGTATAAAAGGAGCTGATCTTGAAGAAGATAGAAGAGTCAGAATAAATCTGGATCCCTACCCACCGAAGGGATAGTTATCATTCTACCAAATGAATTGATTGTAATGCTTTTTTATTGAAATGTGACCTAAGGTAAGCTTCAGATAGAAAACAAACTAAAAGAGTGATATATTCAATGAATACTACTAAGCTGCTAAGGACAGAGCTATATGGATAGAATATTTGTTGGTAAGTGAAAGAAAGACAAGGGATTTCCTTGAGATACACCTGTATGAATTATCTTCCAAAATAGAATATGAAATACTGAACTAAAATCCATCTTTAACAACTCCACAGGACATGGAGTGGCTGTAAAGTAGTTATAAGTATTGTGTGTCGTTTGTGTAGGTATTATTATTTTTTGGGGGGGGTATCATGATTGACTCAACTATTTATTGAGGACAAAAGAAGAGGTGGATTCCATTTTGGAAAATATTTTCATATTTTTTTATTTTTTTAAATTGAATCATAGCTGTGTACATTAGTTCAATCATGGGGTACAGTGTGCAGGCTTCATATACAATCTGAGATATTTTCATCTGCCTGTTTGACATAACATTCATGAGATTTTCTCATTTACTGTGTGAAAACATTATTGTTCTGCATTTAGTAGTTTTCTCCTGACCCTTCAAAGATGTACCTCAAGTGTGTTCTCACTGTGTAGGTATTATTTTTGAGTTCAATTCCATGTTATCATGTTGTGATGAGGGGAAAATGGCAAGTTTCATATAATCAGTGCTAGAAATTAGAATGTATTCCAAATTTCATACAAATTTATTTTATACTACCTATATGTCAGTGCTTTTAGTTTTATATTATTGTCTAATTGAATTCAAAAAATGGTTATATGTAGGAGAGACAAATGAATAAGACCTAGTAATTGACTTTCAAGAGTTTACTCTTTAACAGGAGAGTTTATAATCTGAATTAATCTAATTATGTTAGTTGTATTCACTTTGCCTCTTCAAATATGTGCTGTGTGGCTCCAGAGAAATATGATCTCATTTTATACTATGATACTTCTCCAATAGCTTGGTAGAGGTAACAACCCACATAAAAAGAGCAAGATTTTAACAAGATGGTATGCTATAATTAAACTTTTGAGTTAACTCTGCCATAAATTGCTGTAGTCTATAAGTCCAGAAAAGAGATCACGACTTTAAAGAAATTTAAAGAGAATAGAAAAAATTAAGTTCTAGTCTCAGATGACATAGAGATATTTCTGAGCAACTGGCATGGTGTAGTCCAAATAGTTGGCATTCTATAAACACTGGATATTTTATTGATTAATGTAGAAGAACAACAAAACCATTGGAAGAGTGAGATCAGAGTCCCTAGATGATATGTATTACCAGTTTATAAATCAGTTCATTTGCATGTCACTGAAGTATCTTTTTGTGCTAGTGGCCTGAAGGATATTGTTAGTGTAGGGGAGAAAATGTAAGATCTTTTCCTCACTAATCACAAGGTTCATGGCAAAAACTCCTATAAAAAAAAAAAGACAGATTAACAAGAGAAAAGCATAAAAAAATGTTTTTCTGTAATGTGGGGGGTCTTTGGACATTAACACCTAAAGATGCAGGGAAAATTATATTTTTATGGACAGTTATGCAGAAGTGTGATTGTATGACAAAAGAGTAATGATATAATGGCAATAAATTGGGAAGGAGTTTAGAAAGGCCTATTCATATTTTTCTTGGCCTCGAAGTGTAAGGCAAAACCTCTCTGAACTGACCTACTTTCACTGAGTAGATCAGAGAATTCTTTTATGGTCTGCTTCAGGGGAGAAGGGCGGGAGAGGGTCAGAGAGTAACCTTTCTGCTTCTGTGCTTTTCTCAATTTCCTTCAGCTTAAAATACTCAGTATGACAGGTGCTCTATTTTGAGGTATTGCTTTCTGGGCCCCAATGTTAGACATCAAGATGATGGTAATGAAGGAGAAATGTATGAATAAAAGTTGCAGGAGAGATTGGAATCTGGATCTGCTCTGAGAAGGCAAATAAACATGTTGTTAGGTCTTAGAAACAAATCTGGTGTTTGTATTTCACTCAGATATTAAGCAGGTAGGGAACAGTGTTCTCAGGATTTCATCAGACAGGAAAAACTTTCATATGACTTTCAGAGAACAGAAAAATGAAGAATCAAAGATAGTGACCATGGTAAAACAAATATCCACTTTGGTGGAGAAGTTTTAGTCAGAAATGTTTAATAACCCATCAGAGTGAAGTATATCAATTGCTGAGGTAACTAGTTCTCAAGTACATATGAATCTCGTAAAGGAAAGCAGATAGTATTAAAAAACTACAGCCCATGATAATTGTCAGAAGAAATGTAAAATCCAATACAATTCTCAGAAATAAAAACAAATCTAGAGGCATCATGTTATTAGACTTTGGGTTGTACTACAAGTCCAGAGTGATCAAAATGGCATGGCATTGGAATAAAAATAGACATAGATCTATGGAACAACATAGAAAACTTAGAGATGAAACCAGCCTCATATTTCCATCTGATCTTTGATAAGTTACACAAAAGCATACACTGAGGAAAAGAATCCCTATTTAATAAATCGTGCTGGGAAAACTGGTTGGCAACACATAAAAAACTGGACCTGCACCTCTCACCATTTACAAAAATTAACTCACACTGCATAAAAGATTTCAATCTAAGACACAATGCTATAAAATCTCTGAAAGAAAGTGTTGGAAAAACGCTTTGTGATGTTGGGCTGGGGGAAGATTTTATGACAAAGACCCTATTGGCAATAGCAGCAACACCAAAAATAAATAATAGGGACTGAATTGAGCTTAAAAGCTTCTGCCCAACTAAGGACACAATAAACAAAGCACATAGGAAACCTTCAGAATCTGCATGTTATGAATTAATAACTAGAATCTACAACACATTCAAGCAAATCAACATGAAAAGAGCAAGCAACCCAGCTAATCTGAGACATGATCTGAGCCTTCTCCCAAGTAGTCAGAGAAATGGCCAACAAACACATGCTCATTGTCCCTAGTCATGAGAAAAATGCAAATCAAAATAACCTTGGACTATTACCTAAACCCCAGTGAGACTAACCTGTATCATAAAGTCTCAAAACTGCAGATACTAGCATAGGTGCAGAGAGAAAGGAGCACCTACATACCTTTGGTGAGACTGCGAGCTAGTACAGCCTTTTTGGAAAGAAGTATGGAAAATCTTCAAAGAGCTAAAAGTAGACCTTCCATTTATTCCACAATCCTATTACTAGGTATCTACCCAGAAAAAAATAATCATTTTATCACAAGGAAATTTGCTCTTGAATGTTTATAGCAACTCAATTCACAATTGCAAAGATATTAAAACAACCTAAGTGTCCATCATATCATGAATGGATTAACAAATTGTGGCACCCATAGCTCAGTGGGTATGGTGCCAGCTACATACACTGGGACTGGCGGGCTTGAACCCGGCCCAGGCCTGCTAAAGAACAATGACAAGCGAAACCAAAAATAACCAGGTTTTATGGCAGGTGTCTGTAGCTCCAGCTACTCAGGAGGCTGAGGCAAGAGAATCGCATAAGTCCAGGAGTTTAAGGTTGCTGTGAGTTGTGACACCATGGCACTCTACCAAGGGTGACATAGTGAGGCTGTTTCAAAAAACAAAAACATACAAAAGAACAAACAAACAACAACAAAAAAAATCCCAAAACAAATTGTAGTATAACTATACTACAGAATACTATTCATACTATTTGTCCATGGAAAAGGTAGAGACTTTACATATTTTGTATTAGCCTGGATGGAGTTAAAAAACATTCTCAAGAAGTATCTCAAGAATGGAAAAGGAAGTACTCTATATAGTCAATACTAATTTGAAACTAATAGGTGAACAACTGCCAGCCTACAGCAGAGAAAAATATAATTAAATTCAAGTAGCGTGTGGGAAGAAGGGAAGGAAGAAGCTCGGTAAGCCCTCACCCAACAGGTGCAATGTAGGGGCATAAGGCTCACCTCCTGAGTGAAGTATGCAACTACAGCTTGGATGCTACCTAACAAATGCAAACAATGCAACCCCATTGTATGTACCTTTATATTAATCCCATAAAAAAGAAATAAAAAATCCCAAGTACTATAGACTGTAAAGCTGAAATGTAAGGGAAATAATATTGAGTCAATGTGCCCAGAAACATGCTATTTTATAAAATGCACATGAAGAAGATACCATGTCTATTGGGAAGATTAGAAAAGGTTTTGTGTTAATGTCTTTAAAATAGATGGTAAGGGAACCAAAGCTAGAGCCAGACAATCTGAATTCTAATCTTATCATTTAACCAATGTGCAATTTTGGGGGGTAAATTACTTAAATCATTTAAACTTGGGATTCCTAGTGTATGAACTCAGGATAGCAGTAGCTCCATCACTTTTCAGAGGGATGCTAAGAACTAAACGAGGGTAACTTCAAAATTATTTTAAAGTTGTAAAATCTTCTAAGTTATCATTTACAAAAAGTAAATAACATTTTATATAAATAAGTGGTCAATAAATTGTGAGTACTTGGAAAACATGGAAAGTTAGAAATCAACTCTGTTATATCACTGCTGCCAAATGATAATGATGTGACGCGCTTCATTCCAGCAGCAAAAAATCCATTCTACAGTGCTTTATTCTTGGAAAATAAAGTCTAGTCTTTGGAATGACTGAATTCATTTTATACTAGGATATTTTCACAAGTAATTTCTGTGAAATACTGATTGGTGTTTAACTGACATTCATGTTGATGAATATGTCAAATCCAACTTGATTTGGTATAAATATTAAAAAAGATTTTGAGTTCTCATCAGAGCTTGCAAGGAAACCTTAAAAATCAGACATTGCTGGGATTAGGAAAACCAAAGATGTCAAAAATTTGCTTTAACGAAGGATTATTTATTGCTCGTATGTATAGCCTGAGATTTCACTCATAGGTTTAATTTTGGTAGAATTAATTGATAGTTTTTTAGGGGGTATTTTCAAAGTGGGACTAAAGATAATGCAATCTCTCTCTCTCTGCTTTCCGAGTGAAGGCTTCTGTACAAACTAAAAAATGAATTCTTTTTGTGGACTCTACTTAAAACTGGCAGCCTTCTAAGTCCTCTGATAAATGGGTCAGAATGGTGTTCCCAAATATGGTATTGTGTACATACAATATCTGACAACTAAGTTTGCAAACTCACCCTAGAAAAAGTGCTATATACCTAATTGCTGGATATCACTATGGTCACCTTTGAAGTATTCTTGTTGGGAAGCTGTGCACTGACCCCAGTGCCTAGTTCATTCTTCAAAGCAGTTTTGGAATCTTTTTCTGTGATGGCCATCAGAGCTGTCATCATATTACCTTTAATTTCCTGAATGTCCTCAAAATATTTTCTTTTTAATGTTTCTTTTGTGTTTGGGTAAGGAAAAAAGTCACAGGGGCCAGATCAAGTGAATAGGGAGGGTTATTTGTTCAGTTATTTGTTTCCTGGCTAAAAACTTTCTCACAGTGTTCATCAGTGAGTTCCTTCAGGACCATTTTTGCACATACTTTTCTCATGCCTAGATTTTCATTTAAGATTTTCCTAACAGTTTCTCTATTCATGTTTAATTGGTCAGCTATGCTTCCTACAGTCAGCTGGTGATTTTGAGCCATAATTTGGTGAATTTTTGCGAGGTTTTCATAAGTTCTTCTCATCACTGGACACCCCGGCCTCTCTTCATCAGTGATGCTTTCTCTCCCCTCAGAAAAAGGTTTAATTCATTTGCACACTGCCATTTTCTTCATGGCATTATCCCCATAATCTTGGATCGATTTGTTCCTGATTTCACTTTCACTCCTGCCAATTTCAACTCTAACTCAAGCTCTGACATCTTGAGATGGCACACAAAAACACACAACAATAATGAATGCCACTCAGTAAGACACAGCCACACATCAACAGGAACACAGCTGTGAGACACTGATATTCCGAGGTTATAAAACCTTATTGAGTTGTTGGTACAGTGCCACCAGAGTTAAGCACAGGTGGCAAGTTTGTGAACTTAATTGTCAGACCTCATCCTTTCTCCAAAAGCCAAAAGGACCTACCAAACATTGTGCGCCTCTCTCTCTCTCTTTTTTTTTTTTTGGTCTTTGCTCTGAGAAAAGTTATTCTGGCATACCCCAAACCATTGTATACCTAGAAAATTCAGAAAAGTGACAAGCCCCTGAATCTTGTGGCATTTTACTGCAATTTTTTTTGTATGCATGTGTCTGACTAGGTGCTTTTTGGGTACTTGCCAATTTCTGGACTTGTCACTAAATCCAAATTAGTGTATTGTCATTGATATAGTAGACTAGCATGTCAGGAATATTAAGGTTCCTGTGGGCTTCCTTATAATATAATTGACAGAAGAGTGTTGACCTACCCTGAGTTAAGTACTGAAGTCCTTGCCTATAAAAAGAACTACTATGATCTTCCCCATGGGTGGGCATCAGGAAGAAAGCATTTGCCAACATGATAAACACACACAAATTGCCCAAGTCTGTGTTGATTTATTTTAGTAAAGATTCCCACCTGGCACAGCAGCTTTTACTATGGATATCATCTGTTTAAGTGTCTGCCAATCTACTGTCCTACTCACAAAACCATCTGGGTTTTGCTAAGGCTGGACTTGTAATTTCAGTGGGGCTATAATCTATGAAGATGATCTTCTTGCCTGTTTTTGATATTTTTGATTATATAAATCAAGTAAAAGCTTAGTATGCTTTTCTACAAGGGTACCAAGATAATCAAGGAGGGAAAGAATAGCATTTTCACCAAAATACTATCAAAAGAATGCAAACCTGGCCCTGGACCAAAACTGCAAAAAAAAAAAAAAAAAAAAAAAAAGAATCATGTTCAACCCCTAAATCACATTATACACAAAAAACTAACTCAAAATGTATTATAAACCTAAATGTAAGGGGTAAAACTATAAAACTTTTAGGAAAGAACAGAAGTAAATATTCATTGTTTTGAATTAGATAGTATTTACTTTTTAGAAATGCCACAAAAAACTTAAACAACAAAATAAAAATAGATAAATTGGATTTAAAGTAAAAAATCTTGGGATGCAATGACACCAACAAGAAAGTAAAAGGATAACAGATATAAGGGGAGGAAATATTTGCACATCATGTATTTGATAGGAGATTTGTATTTAGAATCCTTGAGAACCTGTATAATTCAGCAACTAAAAGACAAAGTAATTTCAAAAATGGGCAAAACAAAATATAAGGAATGGCCAATATACACATGGAGATATATCAGCATTATTAAGAAACATAAATCACAATTACCATTAGATACCATTTCATACCCACTAGCGCCTCTAAAATAAGAAGGAAAAAAGACAATAACAAGTGTTGGTGAGTTGTGGATAGATTGAAAGTCTTGTATATTGCAGGGGAGGATTGTAAGATGGGACAGCCACTTTGGAAAACACTTTGGCATTTCCTCAAAACAAAGAGCAACATTATGATATAGCAATTGTACTCCCAAGATTTTATGTAAGATAATTGAAGCATATGACCCTTGAAAACTTAAACATAGATGTTATCTATGATAGTCAAAAGTGGAAACTACTGAGAAATGGATAAATAAAATATTCGAACAATGAAATGTTAATTAACAATAAAAAGGAATAAAGTAATGACATACATTATAACATGAATAAACCTTTAAAATATGCTGATTGATAGAAGCCAGTCATAAAAGGTCACAGCTTATATGATTTAGTTTATATAAATGACTAGAATATTTCCAGCAATAAAATGTAGATTAATCGTTGCTAGATGGCTGGGAAAAAGAGAGTGACTGCTAATATGTATGGGGTTTGAGGTTGATGAAATGTTCTAAAATCACACAGTGGTGATGTTTGTACAACTCTGTGAAAATCCCAGAAAACAGTGATTTTTATACTTTAAAGAGTAAATTCCATGATATTTGAATGTTACCTTAATAAAGCATTTATTTTAAAAATTTAGCTTGCTTTCTATTTGAGAATGTGATTATCTCTTAGTCATTGCCATAGATCCCAGTAGGTCAAGACACTTCATCGTCTAGTCTTGCTGGGTACTGCAGTGTGTCTGTCCATCTTGCCCCTGCCCAGGAAGTGCCACCATTTTGTCTGTTCATTCTTAGATATAACCATTCCCATTGAGATTAGGGAGTCCAAAGCTATGTTGCAAAACCCCACCCCTACCCCTGAGTTACAGAAAACATCTAGAATGGAATACTCAAAAATGAGGCTTTTCAAGGGCTATACTATCTTTGTAGACAATCTCCTATATGCTCTTTCATGGAAGAGAGGTGGAAAGTTTTGAACAACATGCAAAAAATTCATGTTAACGTTTCTACATCTTCAATTCTTCTATTCTTTTCTTCAATGCTATGCCTAAGACATTCTGTCAATTTCATTTCATTTCCAGTACGTCATTTTCAAGTCTGGCCTTCAAGGAATAGCTCTCCTACCCCACATCTACAAAAACCCATTAGGAACTCTTCCATGTCCTTCTTGACAAAATATTGAACCCTAAGTGAAGGGTTAGTGCTCCCTAGTTAGGAAATTCTCCCTTAACCAGCTGTATGTGCTGTGTTTCCTAATCATACTCCATCAAAATCTGCTCCCATTAAGTTCCTCCAGTTTCTGCCAGGACATATTTGCTGGGTTCTACAATTCCTTCTTGCACAGGCTACTTTCCTTAGATCTTTTACTTCTTACTCAGAGTATGATAAGATCTGAGTCAGTGTTTTAGCCAGGAGGTCAAGAGGAAGAGGAAAGTTTTGGGGGGAGTGAGACAAATTTCTTCCGTTATGCTGTTTTGCTCATTTCCTCATGAAAGGTTTATCTACCTATTACATACACAAAATATACTGCTTATATTTTGTGTCACATTATAAATGTGTCAACCTGGTAACATTTTAGATGTATACTTTTAGGTCATGAAGAACTTTTTTTACATGGCAATTGTGGAAAAATGATAAAGAAACAAATTATTCTTAAATAGGAATCACTTCCTAAAAATTCAGCAAGGTAGTGATTGTTTAGCAGAAGAATATACCACAAAACAGATTGATATAATCACCTTGCCTGGTCTTTAAGTGGAAATTTATTCACGGATTATATACTTATATTACATCATATACTATATAATTATATACTTATAATCTGTCAATAATTATATACTTATATTTATTCACAGATGATTGATCAAGCCAAAGATGAAGGTAAGGATATTTATTTAGACATATATTCAACTGGATTCCTCCAAAGAAGATCCTAACAGGAGGAAGTAAGTGAAAATGACTTATTTAGAATCTGTTTTCCTAGGAGTCATTAGTGGGGGAAAGAAAAAGTGAGACAGGAGAGGGGAAGATACCACTTTGGAGTGTATGAATGAGCAGTTAGCATCACGGGAATTTGGCACCTAATCCTTCTGGAGATCTCTGGAAGATGAAGTGCATTATGGAACCCTTCAGAATGATCTCACCTAAGGACTAGGAAGCTAAACTTCAGTTCTCCAAGTCCTGTCACTGGCTGAAGGCTGCGTCTAAGAGCGTTGACTTTCTAGCACTTCCAGGCACCCTGGCTCTCTCATTGCCTCACGGGGAGAGTTGCAGGTTCTTATAGTTGGCCACCACTGGTCTGAATGAAGACAGTGAGTGCCAGGGGAGATGTGCAGGATCTCAATGAATTTCATTAGGATAGATCACAATTTTAATGAAATTTGCTACTCTCTTACCAGTGGAGAAGAAGTGAATGGAAGGCTCATTTAATATGACATGTGACCCTTTCCCTCACTGGGCTGTAACTAACATGAGAGCTAGGAACTTGTTTCTTTTAATTATTGTACTACTCCCAGTATCTAGTAGAATGCCTTATTAATATTTGTTTGATGGCATTATAATGTCTACTTTCTAACATTATTAAAATGCAAGTTTTTTTCTAATTCTTTTTTTCTTTGTAGAGAGAGAGTCTCACTTTATTGCCCTCTCTAGAGTGCCATGTGGTAACTCAGATCACAGCAACCTCCAACTCCTGGGCTTAGGACATTCTTTTGCCTCAGCCTCCCAAGTCGGCGGCCCCAATGCCTGGCTATTTTTTGTTGTTGTTGTAGTTTGGCCAGGGTGGGTTTGAACCTGCCACCCTTTGTATATGGGGCCAGCGCCTCACTGACTGAGCCATAGGCACCGCCCAAAATGAAAGTTTTTTTCTCTTTTAATTTTTAAAATCGTGATTGAGAGATCTCTACAAAGTATTAATCTGTTAACCAGAGCCTGGTAAAATATAGGCACTTTGTAAATATTAGTAGAATGAATAAATGAACCAGAGAAAGTCATCATTAGATGGGTTACATATGTAGTCATGCTATATTCATATTCATTTCAATTATTACTAGCATTTAGCTATTACAATTGTGCTATGTTTTAATGGGAGCTAGAGTGCATGGTCTGCTGATAAATACTGGAAGATATAATTCTTTTATAGATGATATATAAGTCTATTTAATCTGTATAGACTTTCTATTTGTTCTGGTGTATGCAGAATTTCAGACTATGCAGTGTGTGTCTCCATTAAAAATGTATTTGGATTTTTGAAATATGTGTGTGAAAACATACACATTATTATCCACACTCCATTATTCTTTTTGTGGAGACAAAGAAGATTCCACTCAGTTCCAATCAGTTCAGAATAATTTGTATTTGTCACTGTACTATATCAAATAATTTATTTTGGAGATTTTTTTCTTTTCTTTTTTTTTTAATCAGGGTCTCACTCTGTCACCCAGGATGCTGGAGTGCAATGGGTGATCATAGCTTACTGCAACCTTGAACTTCTGGGCCCAAGTGATCCTCCAGACTCATCCCGTAGAGTGGCTAGTACTAAAGGCATGTGCCATCATGAAGCACAGCTAAGGTTTTTCTTTTGTGGAGACAAATGTTCTCTCTATGATGTTATGATGTCAGGCTAGTCTCAAGTTTCTGGCCTAAAGCAATCCTTCTGCTTTGGCCTCCCAAAGTGCTGATATTACAAACATGAACCTCAGCCCTTGTTATAGAACTTGTTTTAAAGGTTTTTTTCATTATGGTTTTGAATTAGTTTGCATGCTCTGAACATACATCAGTTTAAAGTGGAGAACAGTATGACCCAGAGAAGTTTTGGGAGAGAGGAGAAACCAACCTGAAATTAAACACGGACTTCGCACGATCCACAAAATACAGATTCAGCTCTGCATTCTCTCTGTTGTGTAAATACCGTTAGAGCATTTTTGGTTTTTTGCCTTAATTCCCCACCCACTCCACCTCTGCTTTGGCCAAGACTATATTTGTCTGTAAACGTTTCGTTGGCCTGTGAACTGGCTAAATTTTTTGAATTCTTAAAGGTAGAAAAAGATGGAGCTTATTTGAGGTGTATTACTCAGTTGGGGGAAGGGGATGGGGGAACTTCCCTGCAGGACAAGAGGATGGTATAGAATTTTTTTGTACAGCTTTTCCGCACAAGCATCTAGAAGTAAACATCTCACAACATCTGACTCAAAATTAGCTCCAATTACAAATTAGATATCTAAAATTATTTGTAAGTAACACTCCTGGTGGCACATTCACTGCAAATGTCTGTGGCTGTGTTACCAAAATGTATATTGAGATTTATGAACAGTTGTTAAGCATCTGTACATTGAAGACAGGGACAAATCTAAGTTTTGTGAAGCCAGAGATAATAACTAAAAGCCTGTTTAAAAAGTATGTTATTATATAAAGTATAAAATCAAGAACAAAGGTGAAAATTTATTTTGAGTACTAAAAGTCTTTATTGATAAACTGCCTATACCTTCAAAAGTATGATACAATAATTCTGCAGAGAATAAGATACCAATAAATCGTTCACATAAGATGGATTCATACATCAATAATATTTACAAAGCATTGCCTTGAGACAGTATTATTTAGATTTGGAAAAATCAACAAGAAGGGGGTGACTGCTCTGTCCAGCAAGTGAAGATGGAGAAACTGGGGCCCCGAGAGAGGGGCTCCCCGAGGTCCGCTGGCCTCAGCGACCCTCAGGCGGAGTTGAGGTGGGTGGACGGGCTGGGACTGGCCAGGTCTCCAGCCGGCTTATCTTTTGCCGGAGGCAGACAGCTGTGCTATCTTCCTGGGGAACAATTACCCTTAGGTGCCTGAGGGTTATTCGCCTTAGCAGAAGGGAGAGAGAGAAAGTCTTTCAGGGAAAGAAACAGTCTTAATAGGAGAGTAAATGTTAGCGCTCTTTTTGGAGAGACACCGGGCAGACACCCTGCAAGCCGGAGAAGCAAGAGTCAGAGCGAGCGAGTCGTGAAAGAACAGCACGCGCGGGCTCCGCCTGCGGTCTCCGGCAGCTGCTTATAGACGTGATCCCGTGGCGCTTTGCACACAGGTGTAGAGACTGCCGGCACTGATGTTCTCCTTTCATGAACTCTCTGTTAAGGAGGGCCGAATTCCTTCCCCACGCCCTTATCACCAAGGTGTTACATTACCGAGATTTTACCAGTGTTTCCTATTGTTCTCCTTTCGATGAAGCTATATGGTCTGCTACAGGTGGCCACAACCTAGTAACTGAGGAAGGTGGGGAGGGAAGGGTACAGCACAGCTTCACCACCCAGGCGCAGTCCGAGGGAATGGGTCAGCGGGGTTTAGCTCTTGGCTCTGGGCAGGCTTGGAAAAATCTATTCGTGATGGGATGATTCTCATGAGCTCTTCTATTGCCTCCAGCATTTTTTTTAATTTTTAAAAAATGTGTATTATGGGTACATAATTATATATATTTATAGGATACATGTGATGTTTAGATACAGGCATAGAATATGAATTAATCAAATCAGGGTAATGGGAATGAATATCCATCACCTCAGGCTTTTAATATTTCTTTGTGTTAGGTACATTCCAGGTCCCCTTTTTTAGTAATTGTAAAGCATATCCTAAGTTATTTTTGATTATGGTAGTTTGTTGTGCTATCAAATTGTTGTTCATTCTATCTACCTAGCTATATTTTGTACTGGTTAACGAAGCCCACTTTATTCACCTTCCCTGCTACCCTTCCCAGCGTCCTGCAAGCATCATTTTTTTGTCTTCATGTGATCAACTGCTTTTACTGTTTAACTCCCACATATAAAGTGAGAACATATGGGTTTGTCTTTGTTTTATCACCTATATATTTCTTTCTTTCTTTTTTTAAATTAAATCATAGACGCATACATTAAAGCAATCATGGGGTACAATGTGCTGGTTTTATATCTGAAATATTTTTATCAAACTGGTTAACATAGCCTTCTTGGCATTTTCTTAGTTATTGTGTTAAGACATTTTTATACACTTAGTAAATTTCACATGTACCCTTGTAAGAGGCACCTAGGTGTGGTCCCACCAATTACCCTCCCTCCACCCATCCTCCCCTCTCCCCTCCCCTTCCTCTCCGCTTTCTCCATATTCTTGGGCTATAATTGGGTTATAGCTTTCATAAGAAAGCTATAAATTGGTTTCATAGTAGGGCTGAGTACATTGGATATTTCTTCTTCCATTCTTGAGATACTTTGCTAAGAAGAATATGAACCAGCTTCATCCATGTAAACATGTAAGGGGTAAAATCTCCATCTTTCTTTAAGGCTGCGTAATATTCCATGATATACATATACCACAATTTAGTAATCCATTCGTGGGTCGATGGGTGCTTGGGCTTCTTCTATGACTTAGCAATTATGAATTAGGCTGCAATAAACATTCTGGTACAAATATCTTTGTTATAATGTGATTTTTGGTCTTCTGGATATATACCTAGTAGAGGAATTGTAGGATCAAACGGCAGGTCTATTTTTAGATCTCGAAGTGTTCTCCAAACATCTTTCCAAAAGGAACGTATTAGTTTGCATTCCCAACAGCAACGTAGAAGTGTTCCCTTTTCTCCACATCCACACCAACATCTCTGGTATTGGGATTTTGTGAGGTAGGCTAATCTTACTGGAGTTAGATGACATGTCAAAATAGTTTTGGATTTGCATTTCTCTGATGATTAAGGATGATGAGCATTTTTTCATATGTCTGTAGGCCATCTGCTTCTCTTCTTCAGAGAAGTTTCTCTTGAAATTTCTCTTCAAGTCCCTTGCCCACCCTGAGATGGGATCACTTGTTCTTTTCTTGCTAATACATTTGAGTTCTCTGTGGATTCCTGTTATTAAACATTTGTTGGAAACATAACCTGCAAATATCTTCTCCCATTCTGAGGGCTGCTGCCTGCTTTACTTACTGTGTTCTTGGAGGTACAGAAGCTTTTTAGTTTGATTAGGTCCCAGGAGTATATTTTTGATGTTGTTTCAATTGTCCGGGGGGTCTTCCTCATAAAATATTCCCCCAGGCCGATTTCTTCAAGAGTTTTCCTTGCACTCTTTTCTAATAATTTTATAGTTTCATGTCTTAAGTTTAAATCTTTAATCCAGTGGGAGCCTATCTTAGTTAATGGTGAAAGGTGTGGGTTCAGTTTCAGTCTTCTACAGGTCACCAGCCAGTTCACCCAGCACCATTTGTTGAATAGGGAATCTTTTCCCCATTGAATGTTTTTAATTGGCTTGTCAAACATCAAATAACAGTAAGTAGCTGGGTTCATCTCTTGGTACTCTATTCTGTTCCATACATCTACCTCTCTGTTTTTGTACCAGTACCATGCTGTTTTGATCACTATCGATTTATAGTATAAGTCTGAGATCTGGTAGCGTAATTCTTCCTGCTTTGTTTTTATTTTTGAGTGTCTTGGCTATTTGAGTTTTTTTCTGATTCCATATAAAACGAAGTATTATTTTTTTGAGATCTTTGAAGTATGACAGTGGAGCTTTAATACGGATTGCATTGAAATTGTATATTGCTTTGGGTAGTATGGACATTTTAACAATGTTGATTCTTCCCAGCCATGAGCATGCTATGTTTTTCCATTTGTTAACATCGTTGGCTATTTCTTTTCTTAGTTTCATTGTTCTCTTTATAGAGATCTTTCACATTCTTTGTTAGGTAAACTCCCCAATTTATTTCATCTTCTTTGGTAGTACTATGAAGGGAATAGAGTCCTTGACTGTTTTTTCAGCTTGAGTATATTGTTGGGATATATAAAGGCTACAGATTTATGAGTGTTGATTTTATAACCTGAGATGCTGCTATATTCCTTGATCACTTCTAAGAGTTTTGTAGTAGAATCCCTGTTGTTTTCCAGGTGTACAATCACATTATCTGTGAAGAGTGAAAGTTTGATCTCTTCTGACCCTATATGGATAACCTTGATTGCCTTTTCTTACCTAACTGCTATGGCTAAGACTTCCATTACAGTGTTAAAAAGGAGAGGAGACAATGGGCAACCTTGCCTGGTTCCTGATCTGAGTGGAAACGATTATAATTTAACTCCATTCAAGATGATATTGGCTGTGGGTTTGCTACAGATGGCCTCTATAGGCTTAAGAAATGTCCCTTCTATACCAATTTTCTTAAGTGTTCTGATCATGAAAGGATGCTGGATATTATCAAAAGCTTTTTCTGCATCAATTGAGAGAATCATATGGTCTTTGTTTTTCATTTTGTTTATGTGATGAATTATATTTGTAGATTTACATATATTGAACCAGCCTTGAGACCCTGGGATAAAACCCACTTGGTCATGGTGTATAATTTGTTTGATGTATTGCTGGATTCTGTTTGTTAGGATCTTGTTGAATATTTTTGCATCAATATTCATAAGTGATATTGGTCTATAATTTTCTTTTATTGTTGGGTCTTTTCCTGGTTTGCAGATCAAGGTGATGTTTGCTTCATAGAATGTGTTGGGTAGTATTCCTTCTTTTTCTATATTTTGGAAAAGGTTGAGTAATATATAGGTACTAGTTCCTCCTTAAAGGTTTGGTAGAATTCTGATGTGAGGCCATCTGGTCCCGGGCTTTTCTTTTTAGGGAGATTTTGTATAGTTGATGATATTTCAGAACTTGATAATAGACCTGTTCAATATTTCTACTTGATTCTGGCTATGTCTTGGGAAGTGGTGTGCTTCCAAGTATTGGTCAATTTCCTTCAGATTTTCATATTTCTGAGAATAAAGTTTCTTATAATATTCATTAAGGACTTTTTGAATTTCTGAAAAGTCTGTTATTATTTCATCATTAACATTTCTGATTGATGGGGCGGTGCCTTTGGCTCAGCGAGTAGGGCACCGGCCTCATATGCTGAAGGTGGCGGGTTCAAATCCACCCTCGGCCGAATTGCAAAACAAAAAAACAGACGGGCATTGTGGTGGGCACCTGTAGTCCCAGCTACTGGGGAGGCTGAGGCAAGAGAATCACCTAAGCCCAAGAGTTGGAGGTTGCTGTGAGCTGTGTGACGCCACGGCACTCTACCGAGGGCAATAAAGTGAGACTCTGTCTCTACAAAACAAAAAACAAACAACAAAAAAAATTTCTGATTGATAGCTCGGTCCCTGTGGCTCAACAGGCTAAGGCGCCAGCCACGTACACCTGAGCTGGCAGGTTCGAATCCAGCCCGGGCCTGCCAAACAACAATGACAGCTACAACCAAAAAATGGCCAGGCGTTGTAGCAGATGCCTGTAGTCCCAGCTAATTGGGAGGCGGAGGCAAGAGACTTGCTTGAGCCCAGGAATTGGAGGTTGCTGTGAGCTGTGATGCCACAGCATTCTATCCAGGGTGACAGCTTGAAGCTCTATCTCAAAAAAATAAAAATAAAAAACATTTCTGATTGATGAAATTAGAGATTTTACTCTTTATTTTCCTGGTTAGATTAACCAAATGTTTATCTATTTTATTCACCTTTTCAAAAAACCAACTTTTTGATTTATTGATCTGATATATAATCCTTTTGCTTTCAATTTCATTTAATTCTGCTCTAATTTTGGATATTTCTTTTCTTCTGCTGGGTTGGGGATTGGAATGTTCTTCCTATTTCAGTTGCTTGAGATGTCCCATTAAGATGTTAACTTCCTCTGTTTCCATTCTCTTGAGGAAGGCTTGCAGAGCTATAAATTTCTTAGGACTGCCTTTGCAGTATCCCAGAGGTTCTGATAATTATGTCTTCATTATTTTTTTTTCCAAAAATTTGGTAATTTCCTTCTTATTCTCATATATGACCCAGCTATCATTCAGCATAAGGTAATTTAGCTTCCATGTTTTTGTATGAGTATGCAGATTCCTGTTAGTGAGTTCCACTTTTATTCCATGATGGTCTGAGAATATGCAAGGAATAATTTCTATTCTTTTAAATTTGCTGAGGTTAGACTTGTGACCTAAGATGTGATCGATTTTGGAGTATGTTGTGGGCTGATGAGAAGAATGTATATTCAGTTTTGTTAGGATGAAATGTTCTGTATATGTCTGTTAAATCCAAATGTTGAATGGTTAAGTTTAAGTCTAAAATTTGTTTGCTTAGCTTCTCATTGAAGGATCTATCCAACACTGCCAAAAAAGTGTTAAAATCTCTGATTATTATGGAGCTGGAGGAAATCAAGCTGCTCATGTCTGTTAGAGTCTCTCTTATAAATTGAGGTGCATTCTGGTTGGTTGGGTAAACAAATGTTAATAACTGAAATCTCATCATGTTAAGTGTTACCCTTAACAAATATGAAGTGACCCTCCTTATCTTTCCTTACTTTTGCTAATTTAAAGCCTATTTTATCTGCGAATAAAATTGCAACACCTGCTTCTTTCTAATTTCCATTTGCCTGAAATATAAATGACCATCCCTTCACCCTGAGTCTATATTTATCTATTAAGGTAAAATGAGATTCTTGTATGTACCAGATATCTGGCCTGAGTTTTTGTATCCAGTCAGCCAACCTGTGCCTCTTTAGAGGACAATTTAAGCCATTCACATTTATTGTGAATATAAATAAGTCTGGTAGAATTTTGAGTATCAAGTTTTTCGAAAGTCCAGTAGACATTTTTAATCCTTTTGCCACTGTGGAAGTTGGAATTCGATGAAAAGTTTCTGAGTGAGTTTACTTCTGTGTTGGAGGATTGTGCTGGTCATTATGGAGAATAGTTTGAGAATATCCTGGAGAACTGGTTTAGTTATGGCAAATTTCTTTAACATGTGAATTTCATTAAAGTATTTAATTTCTCCATCATAAATGAAACTCAGTTTAGCTGGATACAGAATCCTGGGTTGAAAGTTATTTTGTTTTAGGAGATTAAAAGTCAATGACCACCCTCTTCTAACTTGAAATGTTTCACTAGAGAGATCTGCAGTCATTCTAATATTCTTCCCTTTATAGATTATGGTTTTCTTACATCTGGCTGCTTTCAGAATTTTCTCCTTCATACTAACTTTAGGGAAGTTAATTATGATGTGCCTGGGAGATGTCTTATTTGGGTTAAATCATTTCAGTTGGGTTCTGAAACTGTCTGCTATCTGAATTTCAGAATCTCTTGGCATGTCTGGTAAGTTCTCCTTCATACTCTCATGAAGAAGAGCCTCTGTGCCTTACGAAGCAACCTTGTCACCTTCATGAATTCCTATAAGACAAATATTAGTATTTTCTTTGAATTATCCCAGAGCTCTCTAAGAGAATGATCTGTTTTTGTTCTCCACTTCTCTTCCTCTTTGAGTATTTGGGAGTGTTCAAAAAGGTTTGTCTTCAATGTCAGAAATCCTTTTTTCTCCTTGCTCCATTCTGTTACTGAGGGATTATACTGTATTTCTCAGATTTTTTTTTTTTTTGACACATAGCCTCAAGCTGTCACCCTGGATAGAGTGCTGTGGCATCACAGCTCACAGCAACCTCGAATTCCTGGGCTCACACAAGTCTCTTGCCTCCACCTCCCAAGTAGCTAGGACTACAGGTGCCCGCCACAACGCCTGGCCGTGTTTTTTTTTTTTGGTTGCAGCCCTTGTTGTTTGGCGGGCCCGGCTGGATTCTAACCCGACAGCTTAGGTGTACATGGCTGGCACCTTAGCCCGTTAAGCCACAGGCGCCAAGCCTGTATTTCTCAGGTTTTTGAGGACTGCAAATTCTTGTCTCAATGTTATCAAAATCTTTGGTGATTTTGTCTTTGAATTCATTGAATTCTTGAAACAACTTTTGAAATGCTCCTTGAATTTCTAATTCCAACTTTACCTCCACTCTATTAATCTTACTTGCAATCCAAATTCTCAATTCAATTTCTGACATCTCAGCCATTTGTCCATGAATGGGATCTTCAGTTGTGTCCCCCATATCGGTCCTTGGGACAGTTGATCTACACTGGTTATTCATTTTTCCAGAGTTTTTCTGCTGATTCCGCCCCATGATTATTTCACACCATTTGGCTAGGTGAGCAGATATGCTGAAGTTGGGTTGGGGGGCTCCTGGAATAGTGATTAACCAGTCCTTTGCCCAAGAGCTGGGACTAGTGTCTGTACCTTTTCCCCTAGAGCTTTGCAAAGGACCCATACAGTGCTACAGCCTGAGACAATGGGTACTTGGTGTGGTGGTGCCAAGTGGCTCTGACTTGTTTTCAGCTGGTCTCTGTCCTACCCTAGTGAATCAGTTACTCTGGGTTGACTTTTCAGCTGTGGAGAAATACCAGCAATTAAGTCACCCTGCCCCCCACAGGCAACAACTGGAAAAGGAAAATCAAACCTTCCCACAACCACACACCCTGGGTATCACTTTGGATAGTCCTTGGGTGATTGGTCCAGTCTGAGAGATCCAAATCAATTGTCCCAGTCAGCACCCAGTCTCATTTAGGAGAGTTCAAAAGGTCTCCAGCAACTATATAGCAGGGGTCTGCTGGCAGCTCAAGTATAATTCATTCTGGTGCTCCGTGGAGTCAGAAGGGCCCCCTCAGCAAATGAATTACTCTGGGAAAGTTGATGCCAACTTCCCCACCTTACACCTCTGTCACATCTAGTCACTGGTAACCCCGCAAGGCTCTGACCTAGTTCCCTCCAATGAGCAGATGTTCCTCCAGGGGTTTGTACCTGCCTGAGTCACAGGGAATCCTATGTCTCCTTGGCCAGGCCTCCACACTCTGCCACCATCTGGCAGGGGGAGCTGAGGCCTAACAACCTCAGGTGGTTAATGGAAGCTGGCATGGTTCACTCAGTTCCAGCCCCGCCTGACTGATGTTGCTGACACTTATATTTTTGCAGAATTTGTGATTCTGGGGCGGCTCCTGTGGCTCAGCGAGTAGGGCGCCGGCCCCATATACCGAAGGTGGCGGGTTCAAGCCCGGCCTCGGCCGAACTGCAAAACAAAAAAAATAGCCGGGTGCTGTGGCGGGCGCCTGTAGTCCCAGCTACTAGGGAGGCTGAGGCAAGAGAATCGCTTA